>SEYY01007866.1:0-12500 GCA_009176605.1 Armadillidium nasatum
GAGAGAGAGTAATTACAGTCCCTTTTCGCTGTTCCATTCAAATTCTTTCCCCTCTCTTCTATACTTTGTGTGAAGCTTCAAAAGTCTGAGTCTTCAGTTGCGCTGTTGTGAATCACTGGTTGTGTATATCTTCTGCTTCTTTGAAACATCACGTTTTATTCAGATATTAATATCTTATGCTATTAAAAATAATAATTACAAGCTCTGAATTTTTAAATTATTCTAAATCTAATGTTTTAAGAGATAGCGTCTCTTTGTGTTGTTGCTTCTGGTTTGGCGCCATCCTTTAGTTCCAGCTAGAGAGGCCTCAGGTTCTCTGTCCTACTATATAAGAAATTTAGATTCTGTGTTTGTCATTTTCATAAAAATTCCCCTCGTTTATTTCATCCGTTTAATGAAGCATAGCAAAAATTGAAGGTAAGACATTATTTATTCCTTTTATTATTACTACCCTTTCTACAAACCCTATATATATATATATATATATATATATATATATATATATATATATATATATATATATATATATTATATATATATATATATATATATATATATATATATTATATATATATATATATATATATATATATATATATATATATGGTCAGACTTCGGTTTAAACCAGGTACATACTTAAAAACTACTGAACGTACGTAAAAAAGGATTATTTTTTTAGAATCCTTGTCAAATTTCAGGTAGGAAAAGTATAAAATGTTTGCAAATAAATAATAAAAAAAAAAAACATGATTATGTACGATAAGCGCTGAACTAACCAACCTAATTCGACTTTATGTAACCTGAACTACCGAAGATGGCCACCGTATACAGGCCTAACTGATGTATTACACCATATATATATATATATATATATATATATATATATATATATATATATATATATATATATATATATATTATATATATTATATATATATATATATATATATTATATATATATATTTTTACAATTTTGTTAGTCATTAGCGAATTTTAGTTATTCAAATTTATTTTTAAAAAATGACATTGCCAGACGTACGATTATTTCCACCTTTATAAAAAAGTAAACTTTACTTATATAAACTTTATTATTATAAGAATTTTTTTTTTATTTCCCAATGTTTCCTACCTGAAAATCGACAAGGATTCCAAAAATATAATCCTTTTTTACGTACTTAGTAGTTTTTTTAAATATTAACCTGGTTTAAACCGAAGTCTGGCTATATATATATATATATATATATATATATATATATATATATATATATTATATATATATATATATATATATATATATATATATATATATATATATATATATATATATATATATATATATATATATATATTATCGTCTTCCTTTGACTTGCACTTTTTTTTTTCAGACGATTTGTGTCTGGACATGTCAGCATTTAACTTGACTAGTTTTCCGGAATTCCCTAACTATATATATATATATATATATATATATATATATATATATATATATATATATATATATATATATATATATATATATATATATATATATATATATATATATATATATATATATATATATATATATATATATATATATATATATATATATATATATATATAAAGCAGTAATTTACAAAGAGGAGCCCAATAAAAACTAATATTAATAAAGTAATATTTAATTGCTCGATATTGATTTTAATTTTGGTATTCGGAAAGTACTACCTTCCTTTGACAAAGAAATCAAAATCTTTCTTCATCTGAAAATAAAATTATTTCATTTCTTCTCAATCTAAGCGAATAAATTTATAGTCGCTGATGATAGGCCTGCAGTCCACAGTATAAATTTTTATACTTTAACGTATATACAGTATGAAAGATAGACAGGGAGATTTATAGACAAACCGTGGATAAGCCTTTTTGCATTTGAGTTTTAATTAATTAATTAAATTCAAACTTCAACGACTATTTTCAAATGAAGTTCGTTCCTAGAAAGTTGCCTATTTTAAACATATAAGTTACCACATTGTTAATTAATCAGTTTTTATGGACAAATATTATCGTTTTTCCTGTAAAACTTTTATCAAGAAAATAATAAAGACAAATATAAAAATATTTGCGATTATCAAAATAAGCTTTTGTTTTTTACGAAGCCATTTTTAATTTATTTTATATTTTTGGTTGCAATAATACAGATTCCATATTGTCCTAAATTTACAACATTGATCTAAATTACCAAGTTATACTTTTACTAAATGGAGTCACTCTGTTAGATTTATATTAGTAGAATATGGGTTAGAACTACACAAAAGAATTCTTCATTTGCATTAACTATGCCATAATGCCACAAAGTCAGAAGACAATAATTGAAAATTTAATAATTTTTATTTTAAATTATGTAATTATTAGAATTAAATTTTGTTGATCCTCAGCTCCAATTTAAAAATTATTATAGTTATTTAGAATTATTTGAAAGTACTGTAAGAGAAAAGTATGAGAATGTTCCTTCTTTTCTTGATTTAGTTAAACTATTTAATTTTGAAATAATTAAAAATTTTGGATAATATTTTATACTTTTATAATAAAAAAATATAAACATATGTTTTGCCCAGAACAATATAAATTTGTTCATGTTTCCAAATTAGAGTCTAGCCAAATTTCGCTCTGTATAACTTTCTTTTTTCTCCTGACTGGAAACAATTTTGTACATGGTGTAATAACTTTCTTGAAGTTTTAGTCCTCTCTCTCTCTCTCTCTCTCTCTCTCTCTCTATATATATATATATATATATATATATATATATATATATATATATATATATATATATATATATATATATATATATATATATATATATATATATATATATATATATGATTCTTTCATTTTCTTCTTTTCCTTGTTATAGTTAACACATCCATCTCCTACGACAGTCAGACCAAATATCCGTTCTATGTTTGACTTTATATACTTTAATCTGGTAGGTTGTATACAACTACGATAAAAAAAAGACAACAGTAAAGAAAATCAGTATTGTACAGTACATTAAAAGCAAGGAAATAAAATAAAAACAACAACAATGAGAACAACAACAGCAGCAACAACAACATCACTAATAATAATAGTAATAATAATAATAATAATAATAATAATAATAATAATAATAATAATAATAATAATAATAATAATAATAATAATAATAATAATAGTTGAACTTGAATACTAATTTCGACTCTAGTTTTATTTATTTTTATGAACAAAACTGCAATAAATGACTTAATTAATAAATGATTTTTAAGTTTATTTTGCATGTCAAATGAGAATTATATATATATATATATATATATATATATATATATATATATATATATATATATATATATATATATATATATATATATATATATATATATATATATATATATATATATATATATATATATATATAGCGGAGCGCATAACCGAGGTGATTCTCTCTGGCATGGAACCATACATTCCATATTCCTTCCCTTCTACTAAACCTAACAAACCTGCCGTCTTCAAACTCTAGAAACTCATGCAACGTATATTTCATCCCAGGAGTTGAGCAAAATCTATTCTCCGCAACACCAAAAACTCATTTCTTAAATTAAATAAACTTTATGGTTCTTCTTCCTCCCGCCCTCTCTGGCATTCTGCAAAAAATGTCATCTCTATCTTTGCTGCTTCCTCTTTTCCTCTAGTATCTTATGACGGTATAACTGCCGTTTTGCCTTATTCTACAGCTGAGCTCTTCGCTCAGACTTTTGCCTCTAATTCAAGCTTAGACGATTGTGGAGCTGTTTCTAATCTTTTAACCCTCTCCAATTCATTTATACCTAACACTTTAATTTCTTTTAAAACCGTCATTTCTGCTCTCTGCTCTTCAGGTGTACGTTCCTGACATCATTTTGTCTTTGTCTTTCTACTTCAGGTTTTTTTTCTGGAAACGTACGCTCATTCAACCTGTTCAGAAAAGCGGGACTCCTGTCAACCCTTTAACTATCGTCCAATTTCTTTAACCTCGGTTCTTTCTAAAGTTTTCGAACCTATTCTTAACAGGAAGATTTGGAAACATCTTAATCATTTTAATCTTTTCTTTTTATTGCCAGTACGAATTTCGTAAACAAACGCTCTACTGGTGATCTTCTTTCCCTTCTCTCTGATTCTTGGTACTCTGTTCTTTGGCATTTTGTTGAATCTTTTGCTGTCGCGCTGGAAATATCGAAAGCTTTCGATAAAGTCTGGCACAAAACTTTGATTTCCAAACTTCCCTCTTTCGGAATCTCTCCATCTCTCTGTGATGTTCTCTCTGATTTACTCTCCGGTCGTTCTATAGCAGCTGTGGTAGACGGGCATTGTTCTTCCTTTATATTTATTAATAGAGGTGTTCCTCAAAGATCTGTACTATCCCCAACATATTTTCTGCTTTTAATTAGTGACCTTTTTCTCTGTTATCTCTTATCCATTCTTATACCGATGGCTCCACCCTTCAGTACTTCAAAAGCTAAGAAACTAACATCTGATCTTTTTCTTATTTCGAATTTTGGTAGAGAAAGTATGATGTTTTCAATGTCTCAAGAACTCAGTTCCTCCAATTTTCTACTTGACACAACCTTTCACACAACTATGACATCTTATTCGATAACACACAACTCAAACCTTCATGTCTCCTTAATATTCTGTGTTTCTTTTTCTGTGATATTTCATGGAAAGATCACATTACATTTTTTTCAATTATCTAACTCCTAAGAGGTTGGGTGTTCTGAGACGCCTTCGTAATTTCTTGTTGCCACCCCAGTAGCTTACTCTATATAAGGGTGTTGTTCGCCCCTGTATGGAATATGCATCACACATCTGGGATGGTTCCACTCATATAGCTCTCCTTGAAAAGGTGGAATCTAGGGATTTTCGTTTTATCAACTCTTCTGCTCTCACTAATTCTCCATTCCCTTTCTGCATGACAGTCGAATTGTTGCGTCACTCTCTCTATACTATCGCTATTACAATGGACACTGCTCTTCTGAACTCTCTCGTTCATATATATATATATATATATATATATATATATATATATATATATATATATATATATATATATATATATATATATATATATATATATATATATATATTATATATATATATATATATATATATATATAATATATATATTATCAGCCTTCAAGAAAGAAAAACTTTTGATAATAATTAATATTTTTATATTTTATTTCGAAATCTTAAAAAAAGTTAATGAAAAAATGTTAATAATAATTTAATTAATAATAATAGTAAAGATTAATAAATATTAAAGGCAAATAGACTTTTCTACGTGAGCATTGAATATATTATAACGTGAATGCTGCCTTAACACAGAATCATTTAAAGCAGACGCCACCTCCCATAAAGGAAGGTTAACACGACAGGCCTAGCAAGCTGGTGCGAAAAAGAAAAATATTGTTTGCAACATCTCCAGAACCAGCATGAGAAACCATAGCTCCAAGAAACACGATCTTTTGGAAAGCTTTAGGAGAAAGTGTTGTGAGGTTAGATGGAAGTCGATGTTAGCCCCACTGAAAGGGAAAAGCCCTACTTGTGAGTTTAAATAGGAAAAAAATCCTACCTGTGAGTTTAAGTAGGAAAAAATTCTACATGTGAGTTTAAATAGGGAAAAACCCTACCTGTGAGTTTAAATAGGAAAAAATCCTACCTGTAAGTTTAAGTAGGAAAAAACTCTACATGTGAGTTTAAATAGGGAAAAACCCTTCCTGTGAGTTTAATTAAATAGGAAAAAATCCTACCTGTGAGTTTAAGTAGGGAAAAAACCCTACATGAGTTTAAATATTGAAAAACCCTACCTGTGAGTTTAAATAAAAAAAAACTCGTACCTATTAGTTTCAGTAGGGAGAAAACTCTACATGTGAGTTTAAATAGGAAAAAGCCCTACCTGTGAGTTTAAATAAAACCAAAAGTAACTAAAAACATGATCTTTTAGAATCGCTCTTGGAGAGGCACTTTTAAGAGCAGATAGAGAAAGATGCTGATCCTACTGACAGGGTGCAAACATTATCTTGGAATATATATATATATATATATATATATATATATATATATATATATATATATATATATATATATATATATATATATATATATATATATATATATATATATATATATATATATATATATATATATATATATATATGAGCGTGTGTGTGTGTAATATGATAATACCTATAATTTAAGTAAACTGAATTCCTATTGGAAAAGTATCAACCTTTAAATGAATAATCAATAAAGTACCAAACCAGCTTTTCCCTCGTTCCCAAAGTTAATGAAACTCTACCACGCAATTTTTTTTTTTTTTTTTTTTTTTTTTTTTTTTTTTTTTTTTTTGTAATTCTTTTTCGTACATTTTAGCATTTAGTAATTGAAAAGCAAGAATATTAAATAATTCCTGGAAAATTTATTTAAAAAAAAAAAAAAATTAGATATTTTCCTCCGTTTTCTTTTTTAGGTTTCTCCAGTTAGATATTTTCTCCCGTTTTCTTTTTTAGGTTTCTCCAATTACTTTGTTTATCTATTTACTTGTTTTAAAAACCGACTTTCGTCATGAAGTTAAAATAAGAAGAAATAAATTTTTAGGAAAGCATTATGAACTGACAAGGAATTAACGTTTTAATTAATTAAAATTCTAAAAAGTTAACTTTGAAGTGTCCTTGGAAACACACATACATGCGCGCGCGCACACACATACACACCCACCCACCCACACACACACACACACACACACACACATATATATATATATATATATATATATATATATATATATATATATATATATATATATATATATATATATATATATATATATATATATATATATATATATATATATATATATAAATATCTTTTCGAGTCAGCCATGCTATGGATTTCAATAATACTTGGAGAATGTGTTGGAAATATGTTATAAAGAAGGAAAAGCATTGAAGTATGTTGGAAGTTCGTCAAACACTAGAATAAAATTTTTAAAAAAATGTTTTAGTAGCAAATGTGTTACGAATTACGAAAGTAAAATGCCCTGTAATATTGTCAAAAATAATTAGAGGCGACCAGTTATTCCCGGAAATTTGAAGTGAGTGTCTTCTTACATCAACGTGTTTAGTGCTTTTTTTTTTTTTTCTTTTTTCTTTTTAAATTAAACAATATTTTTATACTTTACAAAATGTTTGCACAATTGTCATTTACAAAATTCGATAATTTTCGCTACTCATTACAATGGTAGAAAAACAAAAGCTTTCGGTTTACAGTAATTAATCAAGTCCTTATGTATAAAAATTCTCAATCTTCTTTTGAGTCTTCAATCTACCCGATTTTAAAATCATATTTACTGATAACTACAATACACTATGTGATGATCTAAAACGAATGCATATGCGAACGCTTCCTTGTCAAAATGTGCAGTTGAACCACTGGAGGTTTTTCTGAGTCTTCGTTAACATGTTGATCTGCTTGGATCTTCCCTATACTGGAGGATTACAGTCACTAAATTTTCGGCAAGCGAATCAATGTCAGAAAGAATCAATCTACATCTCACAAGAGTATGGTGCCCAGATATATATATATATATATATATATATATATATATATATATATATATATATATATATATATATATATATATTATATATATATATATATATATATATATATATATATATATATATATATATATATATATTATATATATATATATATATTATATATATATATATATATATATATATATATATATATATATATATATATATATATATATATATATTCTACTTCACCCTTCCCATTCTCGTGGGGTGGTGTCTGCCATAATTCCCTCACAAACACAACCACTAACTACCTCTCATTCCACCCTCACCACACCTCCATCCTATATCTCACTCTGTCCTTCGCAAATCTTCCACCTTCGTCTAAACTCAAGCTATTTCCTCCCAAAATCTCCCTCACCCCATCCATCCATTTCCACATTGGACTTCCACTTCTCCTTCCCCTCTCCACCTCGGATCTAAAAATTCTGCCCACTATTCTGTTCTCGTTCGTTCTATGAACATGTCCAAATCATTTTAGTACACCCTCCTCTTCTCTATCCACCATTCTCCTTCTCCATTCACAAATCTCCCTTATTCTTTCGTTTCTGATCCCATCTATCCTTCTCACACCACATACCGCTCTCAATCCCTTTATCTCAAACACATTCAAATTTTTTCTCATCTGAGCATTCATCATTTACGATTAAAACCCATACATTACAGATGGAAAACACATACACAAACATTTTTACCTTTATTTCCTTCCATATCTCCCTTTCTTTCATACTTCCCTTAAACCCCAATCACTTTCTTTCCCTCTACCACTCTATTTCTTCTTTCCTTTTCCATCCCCCCTTTTCCTTCTTCCAACATTCCGAGATATTTGAACTTTTCCACTTCCTCAAATTTCTCACTCTCTACTTTTACACCTTCTCATTCCTCCCCACTAGCCTCCTCACCTCCACCATCGATCCTCATAATTTACTTTTGGCTGGATTTACTTTCAATCCCATGTTTGCGCATTTCCTCACAAGCTCTCTCACCAACGTTCTCAACTTTTCCCTAGACTCTACCACCAAAACCATATCATCTGCAAACAGTAAAACATTTAATTCCCATTTGCTCTCCACACTTCACAACTTAATATTCTTCCTTTTCCTTCTATTCCTCTACCTATACCTTCCATCAGTATATTAAATAGCCACGGCGACAGTACACACCCCTGTCTCATTCCACCCCTACGCTGAACCAGATTGTAAGCTCCCTTCTCACTCTCACTCTTGATCTACAATTCTCATAGAAAGTCGTGATCCCCTTCAATAATCTCCCTCCCAACTCTCTTTCTCTTAGTATCTTAAAAAAAACTTCCTCCTACATACCCTATCATATGCTTTTTCCAAATCCATAAAACATACATGCCTCACTTTATCTTTTTCACACATTTTCTCACCAATCATTCTCAGTGTGAACACCTCTCCCACACATCCCCTACCCTCTCTAAAACCCCCTTGTTCCTACCCACCCCTTCTCTCGTCAATTCTTTTATTCATGTCATAACACCCTCTCATAAATCTTGACTACCACATTCAACATATCCTTCTATAATTCCTACACACATCTTATCCCATTTTCCTTTATAAATAGTTACATTGCAAGCGTTCTGCAACTCCTGAGGCACTCTCCCTTCTCTCCAACACACATTAAACATTTTATCGAACCAGACAACCACCTCTACAGTTCCCTTCTTCATCATCTCTCCATATACACCAGACGTTTCTGCCGATTTTCCCTTCTTTACCTTCTTTATCACTACTCCCAGCTCCTCCCTACTAATATCCCTCTCCTCCTTCCCATTAACTACCTCCCCATTATTTCCCACTTCTCTCCCCTCTTCAGTCTCTCGCCGCAGTTCAACAATTCACTAAAGTACCTTCTCCATCTCTCTCTTACTTCCTTCTTATCTTGTAATAACTCCCCATATTCCCCCTTCACTCCTTTTACCTGTTCTTCTCCCCCTTTCTTCACCCTATTTACCTCCTTCCAAAACATTTTATTCTCTACTTAAAATTTAAACTAGCTTTCTACCCTACTCCTCTTCCACTCTTCTTTTTGTCCTCTTAACTTCTCTATTCACCTTCTTACACGTCTCCCTATACTAATCTCAATCCATAACCTCCTTCGTACCCAGATACCTGTTAAGGCATCCTTGTTTCTATTCACCATATTCCCAACTTTTCATTCACCACTCACACTTTTTCTGTTTACCAATCCATAAATTCTTCCCTCCCCCCTCACCCTTTTCGAACTTCCATTAAAACTCTCTTTAATTTACTCCGTTCCTCTTCCACCAAATCCACCTCACCTCCCCATTACATCCCTCCTCTTCTCCCTTATCATCTTATGTATTGTCCTCTCTTCTCTTTTTCTTCCATCTTTTCTACCCTCACCACCTCCACCACCCTTTTCCTCACTTTAACTCTCCCAACCCCCTTTAACTTTGACCATCGTCACTACCAAGTAATGGTCCGATATACTCATAATACCTTAACATCTTGCAACCTACTCTTCTCTTTGCATTTTACTCTCTCAGGTTTCTTATCAATATCTTTCTTCAAAAACCAAGTATTTCCCACAATCATTTCTACTGCTGCACACATTCCAATCAATTCAGTCCCATTTTCATTTACACCTTCTACCCCAAATGGCCCTACTATCCTATTCACACTTCTATTTCCCACCCTCACATTTAAGTTGCCCAACAAACATACGATATCCCTATTATCAAAACGTCCCACACACTCACATAGACTCTTTCAAAATGCCTCTCTCTCTCTCTCTCCACAAGTGCATAATCACATATAAATATCCAATACTCCCTCCGTAACCTTAATCTTGCCCTGATTATTCTGACTCCCATACTTCCTCTTGCCTTTCACACATCTCCACCACTCATATTTAATAACAACTTGCGACTCCCTCCTTTGCTCTAACCTTCTCATTCACTCGGGGATAAATCCCTTTGTACTTCCCAAATGACATTTCCCAATTCACCCTTCAAATTCGTTTACAACTGTCAATGCCAGCACATCAACCATTATCCTCGCTTCCTCTCTCTTCTCTTCTTCATTCACTCCTCTTATATTCAACTTTCCCACCTTCAGCACCTCAGAATACCTTCTCCTTCCTACCATCACTTTCAATTCTCCCATTCACTGACTCACACGAACTATAGGGTTTTATGGTAGGCTCCACTTCCTCGAGGCCCTTACCCCTATATTAAATCAACGACCCCTACAATCTGACAACCCAAAAAGGAAATGACCAAAACACACATTTTCCCCCAACTTAGTATAATTCGAAGTTAAACCTTTTTCCCTAACCTACTAAGAATCTTCTTTTACTACCTAACTTACTTTTAAAACCTATCAATTAAGTTAAAATCTTAAATTCTACTGTCCCAATCTACTATGAATTTCCTTTTCTACCTAAATTACTCTAAAATCTACTTGTTAACTTAAAACCTTACAACTATTTCTCTTATAGTATTATTTTAAGAACCCAACTTATTTTAAAATAAATAGAATATACTTATCACTAAAGGTTTCTCTCTTTCAAAACGTAAACCTAGAAGAAACACCACCACTTTTAATATCACTAATTAACTCTCACTATTAAACACAAGTTAAGACAATTTAAAACACAATTCAAGGAACCCAGGCACAAGAGCCTTCACACACACCTCCTCAGTCCAACGAAGTTAATTATAAACTATAAATGTTTTTTCCATTTCAACTATGGTGGGCAAAGACCAAAGGCTTAGTAATACTTCCACCAGAGTTCTGTAAAAAAAAAAAAATAAAAAAAAAAAAAAAAAAAAAAAAAAAAAATGGGAAATCTGGTCAAGTTAAAGGTCGACATGTCCCTATACACGACGTTTGAAGGTGTGCAAGTAAAAAAAGAAGTTGGGAAAATAGATAACGTCAATGTGTTCCAGATTTTACCAGTAGAGTACATAAAAAAAACAAGATTGCGCATTGGTGGTTAAATCTGGAGCAAAGAATTGGAATGAGAAAAGATGGGAATGTGTTGGAAGGTCTGTCGCACAAGCCCTTCGCAATGGAGGAGGTATGCGACGAGAGAGTTCAGAAGAGTAGTGTCCATTGTAATAGAGTTTGTATAGAGAGAGTGACGCAACAATTCGAAGATCATGCAGAAAGAGACTGGAGAGAATTAGCGAGAGCAGAAGAGATGATAAGACGAAAATCCCTAGATTCCACCTTTTCAAGGAGAGCTGTTTGGAACCACCCCAGATATGTGAAGCATACTCCATACAGGGGCGAGCAACACCCTTATAAAGAGTAAGCAACTGGGGTTGCGAGAAGAAATTACGAAGGCGCCTCAGAACACCCAACATCTTACAAGCGTATTTAGAAAAAGATGTAATGTGATCTTTCCATGAAATTCCACAGAAAAAGAAACACAAAATATTAAGGAGACATGAAGGTTTGAGCTGTGTGCTTTCGAATAAGATGTCATAGTTGTGTGAAAGGTTGTGTCAAGTAGAGAATTGGAGGAATTGAGTTCTTGTGACATTTAAAACATTCATGTTTTCTCTACCCCAATTTGAAATACGAAAAATATCAGAGGTTAGTTGTTCCAAGGCTACCCTCCATGCGTATATTAACTGCTTTTGGGAGGGGAATCTTTCAAACTGAAGCGAGTAATGAAGGGTGGAGCCATCGGCATAAGAATGGATAAGACATGATGCAACAGAGAAAACGTCACTAATTAAAAGCAGAAAATATGATTGGAGATAGTACGGATCCTTGAGGAACACCTCTTTTAACAAATATAAAGGAAGAACAGTGCTCGTCTACCACAGCTGCTAAAGAACGACCGGAAAGAAAA
>SEYY01007866.1:15000-17500 GCA_009176605.1 Armadillidium nasatum
CTTGCCAGGTAAATGAAGATATTTAAGCAACTACAACATACAAACAGCAAACTTACTTCCATTTATTATATTATTTTATAGTAAATATTATGGAGGCTTCATTAAAAATATTTAGAAAGAGAAAACTAAATGGGCTTATAAGCGGGAGTTGAGCTTAAGAGGAAATCGCTATAGATTTCTCTGGGGGTTGGAGATGGTGGGAGTGGGGAGGGGAGAGGAGAGAGGGAATAAAGTATATGATCTTTCTAAAACTCCATCCATGCACATGACCTTCAGCCCTTCACTCCCATGAATGAGTTCTTAATCACAGTATTATAATAATATTGAATATAATTCATGTAATAAAAATACATTAATAATTAACCTTTGTCATATATATATATATATATATATATATATATATATATATATATATATATATATATATATATATATATATATATATATATATATATATATATATATATATATATATATATATATATATATTGGGGCAGAGGAAACATGGTCGTTTTCAATGCCTCAAAAACTCAATTCCTCCATCTTTCTACTCGACACAATCTTAGACACAACTATGATATCTTCTTCGAAAATACTCAACTCAAACCTTCATCTGTTCTCAATATTCTCGGAGTTTCTTTTTCTCGTAATCTTTCTTGGTAAGATCATATTATTTCTCTTTCTAAACAAGCTTCTAAGAGGTTGGGTGTTCTGAGCCGCCTTCGTGGTTTTTTTTAGGCCACCCCAGTTGCTTGCTCTGTATAGAGGTGTTGTTCACCCCTGTATGGAGTACGGCTCTCACATCTGGGGTGGTTCCACACATACAGCTATTCTCGAAAAGGTGGAGTCTAGGGCTTTTCGTCTCATCAATTCTCCTGCTCTTACTAACTCTCTCTCTCCAGTCTCTTTCTTCCCGTCGAATTGTTGCATCACTTTCTCTATACTATCGCTATTACAACGGACATTGCTCTTCTGAACTCTCACGTCGCATACCTCCTCCATTGAGAAGGGCTCGTGCGACACGACTTTCTACACAGTCTCATTCTTTCTCTGTCCAACTCTCGGACCCTAGACTTAACCGCTATGCTCAATCTTACATGTACTCTACTGGTAAAGTCTGGAACACACTTCCTTTATCTGTTTTCCCAACTTCCTTTGACTTGCACACTTTTAAACGCAGTGTATCGGGTCACGTTGGCCATTAGCGATCAGATCCCGAATGTTCCCCAACTCTGGTGGAATTTGGTAGGCCTCCGGCCTTTGCCCACCAGAGGATATATATATATATATATATATATATATATATATATATATATATATATATATATATATATATATATATATATATATATATATATATATATATATATATATATATATATATATATATATATATATATATATATATATATATATATATATATATATATATATATATATATATATATATATATATATATATATATATATATATATATATATATATATATATATATATATATATATATATATATATATATATATATATATATATATATATATATATATATATATATATATATATATATATATATATATATATATATATATATATATATATATATATATATATATATATATATATATTATATATATATATATATATATATTAAAACGATATCTTCTAAAATCAATATATCGATATTTTTTAACCGATAGGTATCGAGAGTAATTTGGTATTTTTTAAATTATCGATAATCGATATATCGATATTTTTTAAAATATCGTCATCCCTAGTTTTTGTCTTTTCCAACTTGTTTTCTTCTTTTTTCTAGTTTCCTTTTCTTGACTTATATAGGAACTCCTGCCAGACGTACGATGGTAGAGAGTTGAGGGAAATAATTTTTTTTTCAAATTTTTATACAACTTTCTTATCTTGTCTTTTATTAAAAACGTTCCTTTCTAATGAGCAACTGAAAAATATTTTACTATGAACCAAAAAAAAAGTCACCGTTAAAATAATTAAGAAAGAAGACGGAAAATGCAGTTTACCTACTGAAAAGTACCGATAAGCTGCATGTCAAAAAGATATAATCACAGCCTTATTTAGATTGTGATATAATGTAGTTACCTCACTCACTGTTTTTATAGTATGCCTCCCGGCACCAACCTGTGAGTGGTGGTATTGAAATGTATGACTGCGATGTTGTTTCGTCATCGTACCAAATTATAATTTTGCCGATGATTCTCCAACCTCTCATGGACGTCCTAAGAGTTATATAAATGGGAAATTTGTTGATTCTAATATTATTATCTTAATTTACGTAGTATTTTTCTTACATTTGAATAATCTTTCGAATTTACATTTTAAGAATTATAACTTTAACTAATTCTTTAATAGGAGAAACATTGAGTCAAGAGATATAAATACTTGGTGGATGTTAATTTGTTAGATCTTGAGCGTTAAAGTTCCAGATATGTTTTATGTTATGAAGAAAAATTATTGTCTATTTCATGTTAT
>SEYY01007866.1:25000-30538 GCA_009176605.1 Armadillidium nasatum
AGAGAGTCAGTGAGAGCGGAAGAGTTATTGAGACGAAAAGCCCTAGACTCCACCTCTCAAGGAGAGCTGTAAGAGTGGAACCACCCCAGATGTGTGAAGCTTACTCCATACAGGGGCGAATAACATCCCTATAGAGAGCAAACTACTTTGGTGGCATGAAAAAATTACGAAGTCGCCTCAGGACACCCAACCTCTTAGAAGCTTGTTTAGAAACACAAGTAATGTAACCTTTCCAAGAAAGATCAAGAGAAAAAGATACACCGAGAATATTAAGAAGAGATGAAGGTTTGAGTTGTGTGTTTTCGAAGAAGACATTATAGTTGTGTGGAAGATTGTGTCGAGTGGAGAGATGGAGGAATTGAAATTTTGAGGCACTGAACAATGGCAAAAGTGCATTTTCTACTGTATTTTCTCTGCCCCAATTTGAAATACGCGAAAGATCAGAGGTTAGTTGCTCCAAGGCTACTCTCCTCGAGTCTATTAACTGCTGATGGGATAGACGTCTTTCAAACTGAAAGAAGTAATGAAGAGGTGGATTCATAATCATAGAAGTGGATAGGAGATGAAGTAATAGAAATAACGTCATTAAGGAAAAGTAGAAGAAGACTTGGGGATAGGACAGAACCCTCAGAAACACCAC
This sequence comes from Armadillidium nasatum, assembly GCA_009176605.1. Taxonomy (NCBI): domain Eukaryota; kingdom Metazoa; phylum Arthropoda; class Malacostraca; order Isopoda; family Armadillidiidae; genus Armadillidium; species Armadillidium nasatum. The sequence continues at coordinate 25,641 of SEYY01007866.1, forward strand.
TATTAATAGATATAAAAGAAGAACGTTGGCGCGTTCTACAACAGCTGCTCTAGAACGACCTGAAAAGAAATTAGAAGGAAGATTACAGATTAAAGGATATATACTGATAGAGGGAAGTTTAGAAATCAAAGCTTTATGCCAGACTCTATCGAAGGCTTTCGATATGTCCTGCGCAACAGCAAAAGATTAACCGACGTGTCAGAAAGGAGGGAAAGAAGATCACCATTAGAGAGCTTCTTAGGAAAGCTATACTGGCGATCAGAGAAAAGATTAGAAGAATTGAGATATTTCCAAATTTTCCTGTTTAGGATAGATTCGAAAACATTAGAGAGAACGGAGATGAAAGGAATGGAATGATAGTTGGAGGGTCGAGAGGGATCCCTCTTCCTCGGCACAGGCTAAATGAGCTCAAGTTTCCAGCAAGAAGAGAAGACTGAAGTTGAAAGTTTACGACGGAAGGGTGCAAGCTCGGAAGCACAAGTTTTGAGAACCATAGGAGGAATATCATCAGGACCGTACGCTTTCTTAATATAAAGCTCAGAGAGAGTAGAAATGACGTCTATGGAAGAAATTATAATTTTAAGCATAAATGAGTTGGAGGGGGTCGAAGGAGGAGGAATAGCTCCGGAATAGTCTAAAGTTGAATTAGAGGCAAAAGTTTGAGCGAAGAGTTCAGATTTAGAAGAAAGGAAAACAGCAGTTGTGTCTTCGAAAGATACTAGAGGAGAGAAAGAGGAAGAAGCAAAGTTTGAGTTGACATTGTTTGCAAAATGGCAGAAAGAGCATGAAGAAGAGTAATCAGAAATATTATTGCATTTTCTACGTAGAAAAGAGTTTTTGGTGTTACGAATGATAGATTTTGCACGATATCCGGAATGAAATATAAGTTGCGTGAGTTTTTGGAATTTGAAGACTACGGAAATCCCTGAAGGCAGCATCTCTGCGGTGGATAGCACGAGAACAAGTAGAGATAAACCAAGGTTTGTTATGTTTAGTAGAAGGGAAAAATATGGAATGTACGCCTCCATGCCAGAGTGAATCACCTCTGTTATGCGTTCTGCACACTCCGAGAGACTCCTCCCACGGAAGCAGTAATCATTCCATGAGGAAATCAGAAAAGTACAACCGCAAGTCAGACCATGTAGCGGCACCGAAATGCCAGAAACGTCACCTCGCCAAAGGCGGGGCCGTTCTTGCGGAAGACTTGAAGAGAAAGAACAAAAAACGAGATAAGAAGGTTATCGAATGAACCCAGAGGAGGAAAAAGTTTAACAGTATAAAGAGAAGGATAAGAGATTAGGAAAAGATCATATATATATATTATATATATATATATATATATATATATATATATATATATATATATATATATATATATATATATATATATATATATATATATATATAATATATATATATATATATTTATAATATGGGGTCACAGAGAATAAGTTGATAAGTCGAAAAATGGCCATAATGAGTTACGTGAACTGTGATCATCTCCCAAGCCCTCTGCCATCTGTGAAGAAGTCTCTGACTCAGGGTTCTAATACTTTCCGAGTTATAAAGATGTGGGTTTCTTGGTATCTCGTAAAATAGTGTTTGTTCTCGGTTAAATCAACTTACTATACTTCAGAGAGGCATCAATCGCGGTAACAACGAGACAAGTCGAATTATTATTATTATCATTTTTAAGTTTCATTTCTCTAATTACCTAACTATCATTTAAGTAAACGCTAGATCCTAATAGAAAAAAGTAAAAAAAAATAAAAATAAAGAAAATTATTTTACTTTTATGAAAAGTATGGTGAATAATTAGGTAAGTAAAATTTAATACCATACAATAATTAGGTAAGTATGGTGAATAATTTGGTATGTTCTGGTGAACAATCAGGTAACTATAGGAAAATCGTAAAAGGGTTTCAGCAAATTAATTATTCTTCAAAATATTAAATTTAGAAAATGATTTGAGTCACATTGATGTCAACCAAATTTATTTTTTTCAAAAACTGGAATTTACAGGAATAGTTCAAAGGTAAAAATGTGCTTCCCTCAAAAGTTGCGATTTTAAACTTATGAACTTATTCTCTGTGACCACCGATAGATAATTTGAATTACACTTTACTAAGCTCAAAAACTTAAAAAAGGCGTCTTTTAATATGTTGGTTTATAATATACCATTATAAGATTTTATATAAAATCATAAAAGGTATTAAGAAGGTTTGTCACGATGTAGGATGAGGTCTTGACCGCAAGAGGAATGAAAATTAATAAGGAGAAAACGGAGGTAATATTGGTGGACAGAGCCCAGAAAGAACTGAACATAAGAGTGGAGGATGTAATACTGAAATAGACGGATCAATTTGAATATCTTGGAGTGTGTGTTGCGGTGTGAATAATGATATGTTCTTGGAGCTGAATTGAAAAGTTTAAAAGGACACTTGCCTCGTTGTTTCCATTGCTCAAGGATAAGAAAATCTCGAGGAAAGTTAAAACCATATTGTATACAAATATAATGAGATTTTCACTGACGTATAGATGCGAGGTCTGGACGCTCAATATAAAAGTCAAAAGTAAAATACAGTCTTGTGAAATGAAGGTGTTAAGGTTAATAATGGGAGTGACAAGGATGGATAGAGTGAGAAACGAGGATATGAGAAGCCAGGCTTGGGGTGGAGAGTGTATTGAGCCTTGTGGAAAGGGGGTAGCTGAGGTGGTTCGGACACGCGAGGAGAATGAACGAAGATAGATATACAAGAAAGTATTACGAATGGAGAACGGAGAGGAGGAGAGGGTGAGAAGACCGAGGATGAGGTGGGGTGACGGTGTTGAGAGGGTGGTGGAGAGAAGGGGAAAAACCATGAAGGAAGTGGAGGAGACAAGGATGTATGATGATCGTAGATAATGGAGGGACTTTGTTCTAGGCAGCTGACAGGTGCTACAAATAGCTACAAAATGAGAATTGTTTCAAACCTTTCTGTTACAAATTTTTTTTTGCACCCGGTATATGTATTTGAAGAAGAATATATATATATATATATATATATATATATATATATATATATATATATATATTATATATATATATATATATATATATATATATATATATATATATATATATATATATATATATATATATATAATTACAATCAATTAAATAAATTGCCATACTTATATTTTCATGTCAACAGAGAATTACCATAGACTTCAACTACCTATGAGAATTACCTTCAAAGTTTAGTCTACGTTAATTGCTCAACTTTGTAAGCCTAACGTGCTAATAGGCAATTTTATCTTTGGCTCTGCGTGGTTTTCTCTGATTTTTATTGTTTGTTATCTTAATTCCTGAGTCACCCATAGATACTGTGTTTTCTTCTGTTGCTTAATTGTGATATTTTAGGGAATTTAGCATACAGTACAATTGATTATTATCTTCATTAATTCGATATATATATTTATATATATATATATATATATATATATATATATATATATATATATATATATATATATATATATATATATATATATATATATATATATATTATATATTAGAGGTGGACCGGATATCCGCATCCGCATCATATTTCCAATATCCGCATCCGCGGATATCCGCAACCGCATCCGCATTCGCGGATAGTAAAAAAATATAAAAAAAGCACTTTCTCTGGCAAGAGTGAAAAATGTAGATTGCTTTGCACACCAAACTCAGATAGTAGTTAAAAATTCCATTATGAGTCAAAAATGTGCATCCGATTTAATAACCAAATGTAGGTTAATTGCTACGCATTTCAATCACTCCGTTGTAGCCCAAAATGAGCTGAAGAAAATACAAACAAGATTAAATGTTCGTCCACTTTCTGTCATGCAAGATATTCAAACACTTTGGAATAGTAGTTTGCATATGCTTGAGAGGATGAGCGAAATTAATGACGCTGTGGTGTTTAGGATGTTTTTTTTGTAAGTATGTCTGTCAGTCAATTTTTCAGTAAGGCAGGCAGACTTGAGGGTACGGTAGGTGAAGATGGTCTTTTTTTTGTGTGTGTTTGTATCATATTTCTTATTATTATTATAATTTTTATATATATTTATATTATTTATATTTTTGTATTATATATATATATTTTTATATATATTGTTGAATGACAGGTATGAGAGATGAGTGTCCAGGCGGTTTCAGTGAATCTATCTTTTCACCTCCTGTTTCTCTAGTTTTAATAACCTTCTATTCTGTCTTTTTTTTGTTTTAGTCGTCTGGCATTCCCCACTCTGTGTGAAAGGGAGTGATTGTGGTTTTGTATGTAAATGGTTTATTATGATTTTTTTTTTTTTAGGTTAATAATTGAAATTTTTTTTTTTTTAGATTGAAGAAGTAAAAGTATTAAGTGAGACACAGGATTTTCTGGTAAAGGTACTAATTTTTATTAATTTATTATCCTTGTTATTATTTTATAATGATTATGATGATGGTTATTATTTTATTATTATTATTATTGAATTTTCAAATGAATTATTATTATTTATTATTATTATTATTATTATTATTATTATTAATTATAATTATTATTGAAATTTTAAATGAAGTGTATTATTATTATTATTATTATATTATTATTATTATTATTATTATTATTATTATTATTATTATTAGTATGATGTTAAGAAAGAGGGTTTTCTTTCTTTCCAGCTCAGCTGCACTGGGTTGGAAGGGAAAGAAAAACTGGACGGGATTCCGTTCAGTTTTTTTTCTGTGACTGGATTTTTTTTTGGAATTGCGTTGTTGCTTTTGCCTGTAGCTTATCCAGTTTTTTTTTGCTTTTTTGCTTTTTTTTTTTTTTTTTTTTTTTTTTTTTTTTTTTTTTTTTTTTTTTTTTTTTTTTTTTTTTTTTTTTATT
>SEYY01007867.1:0-2500 GCA_009176605.1 Armadillidium nasatum
AGTCCGTCGAAGAACATCCCTGCAACGATTCCGAGCTGAATGAAAATTAGCAAGAGTGATAGGAGAAGGAGAGTTTTTCAATCACGATAAGCAATGTCTCTCACCCGAAGGGCAAGAGAACAGTTGTCATCTAACCATGGATTTTGAGGAGATAAAGATTTAGTTGAAGTTGGAATGAATCTGCCCAATCCCGTCAAGGATTACGGCCCCTACCTTTTCAGCAGAGACAGAAGCGTCCCCCGAGACAAAGCAAGATTCACTCCAATGATAGTTAGCAAAGAAGCGACGCATTGCCCCCAATTAGCCCGATTAAAGTGCCAGAAAGTACGTTTAGGGCATGGTGGAGCTGTTGGAGAGAAAGCATTGTAACTAAGAGCTATAAGATTATAGTCAGAGTTACCAATAGGAGGGAAAATGGTGTATTTATAACTAGAAGGAGTAGTGGTGAAGCATAAATCAAGTGTATTCAAGAATTGGTTCTGACGATCTGGAATGTGTGTGGGTTCCCTAATCAACTGCTCCAGATCGTTAAGAATGCTGAATGATTTGGCCTCCTTCAGTATGAGAGGAACCCAACCACTCATTGTGGTGTACGTTGAAATCCCCTAAATAGAGGACTTCAGCATTTGGATGGGAAGAAGTGACAGTCTCGTGAGTAGTAGTAAGATATTGAAAAAAAATGGAAAATCTGTTCCATTAGGGGAGCAGTAGCAGAAACACAAGATAATTGTAGTAGTAGGAAGACAGATTTTAAGCCATAAAACATCGAAATTAGGAGTTTCTAGATTTCCGAGACGTGTCACAGGAGTGTTAATATTGATATAGGCACAGACTCCACCATTTAGACGGAAATTGTGAAAAAAGTTGTAGTTAGAGACATTAAGATTGTTAGAGAAAGAATCCCTTGTCCAACTGGGTCTCAGACAGAAGCAGAAGGTTAGGATGAGAGGTAGTGGGGTGGTGTTCAACAGATGCGAGGTTAGATCGAAGGCCACGAACGTTGGCAAAGGTAATAGAAAGCCCCCGTCTACGCCCAACCACACAATTACTTATACTGCACATTCAAAGAGAGAGACACGCACGTACTCACTAACGCACACTAGCACAAAGACATTTACACTCACAAACACACATATACACACACACAAAAACTAACATTAACAAAGTAGTTAAAAAAAATTAAAATTTTTAAAATTAATATTAAAATTATTATAACTAATGATGAAGGCAAAAAAAAAAAAAAAAAAAAGTAAACCCTTACGAGCGATTGAATTAAACCCCCAAAGAAAATATAAAGTAAATTTAAAACGTTAAAATCTTTCGTAAATTTTAAAACGACAAAATAAAAATAAATTTAAAATCAAAAGTTTAAACTTAAAACAGACCTAAAAAATTAAACTAAAAATTCCAAGTGTAACGCATTCAAAGAAACACACACACACACACACACACACAAGTACACCCGCGTTCATACACTCGCAATAAACTAATGCTAAAATGGAAACCTAAAACAATATAAAATAAGTACACGGCTGCAATAAAAAATAAATCCTCAACAACCACATTAAGAAATTAAAAGGAAAATTTTTTTTTTTTAAATTTTCTTATTTTAAAAGAAACTATTTTTTTTAAAAATACTTAGATTAGAACTCCAACTAGTAGAAAAAAGTTTCCGCCAGTTCGAATTTTCCAACCATTGAAGTTAAAAAAAAAAAAAAAACACTATCACTGTTAAAAACACTTTTAACTTTCATTATTAAATTACAAGTTAAAACACAGATTAAAACTCAGTATAAAACAAAAGTTAAAACAAATTTAAAACACAAATCAAGCAACTTAACACACAAAGAGCTCACTCACGCACAACATATATATATATATATATATATATATATATATATATATATATATATATATATATATATATATATATATATATATATATATATATATATATATATATATATATGCGTAAAAGATTCATTTATTCCTCTTGGAACTGAAAACCAATGATAATATATGTAATGAAAAGTGGTCAAGATCTGAAAAAAAAGAAGAAAAAAAATGTATACAAACTAAAAATTTACTAATACAATGAATATTAGCTAATTATTAATTAATTTATATAACTTGAATTAATCATTCATTGTATTGATATTTTTTACCAAATTGAGGAGAAAATATTAATTAAATGCCAATTACAATAAATACAGAACTTACAGGTAACAAACAATGACGTCCTATGGTAAAGAAACCAAAACAACTCATCCTTGGAAAGTACTTTAGCATAGTGCAAAGCTCTCGCATCTGCAATATATATATATATATATATATATATATATATATATATATATATATATATATATATATATATATATATATATATATATATATATATATATATATATATATATATATGCACTGTAGAGGTGATACATCAGGCAAAGACATGTCATACCAGTAGGAAAAAACAAGGAAAAACAATGTCAATGTTTTAGTA
>SEYY01007867.1:5000-10653 GCA_009176605.1 Armadillidium nasatum
ATAGAGTATTTTGAAAGTAAGAAAACAAATCTTCTGTGTTTTTCCTGATGTCGATGAAAATGACTTGAAGATTTCTTATAGCTTTTTCTTTCTTCTTAATTAAAAACTCATCCAAGTTCATTTCAGGATTCAAATAAGAGTTCTGAATCTTTCCTAAAATTGAGATTTGTTTTATAAAATCCATAAACATATTTGATGTGTACCCAAGTAACCAAATAAACAAACAAACGGAAACCTATTCCTTGGATAATTGACTGTCCAAAAACAATAAAAGCAAAGATGCCTGTGATTGAGTTACAAGGTATAGACATAAGGGTTGAAAAAAGGACGTATATATGAAATCCAACAAAGACTAAGTAAAGAATAGACTGCAGAAGGTTTTCATTTGATTTTGTAAAACGAGAGCAGCGTAAAACTAATTTCTTTGCCAAATTTTCAAAATCTTTAGAGAATAAAAAGGAATGGAAAAGAATTATCAAAGAACAAATTAAGAAAACATACTCCGAGACTGTTTTTGAAGTTCTCAGGATTTTAATCACGATGTTTGATGTTTTTCTCAGCTTCACATTAGTTAAAAAGTGTTGAAAAGTGATATTGAAAAAATATACGAAATACGAAGCTATTAAAAATGTAAACAGCATGTAAAAGTAAAATAGCTTGAGAAAATTTACAATCGGATGATTTTTTCTATTCGAAACATTAAATTTTCTAAAGCAGATGAGGCCCGCAAAAAAAAGATTCACCTTTGCACCAAAATTAAGATTCGCATTATGTTTACCCATTTTCTTGTATCTCAAAGCAACTTTTTTTTTTTTTTTTTTTTTTTAAACTGTAGTAATTAGGGTGAACACTGAGAATACTAACCTTGTGAACTCAAAAACCTTTCTACTTTATTTTCCTTTAACATCTATTTGGAACATGATCGATATTTAGCCATTTAAAACTTTGTGTTTGTTATGCAAACAAATTAATTGCAATTACAATAATTATTACTTACGAAAGAACATTTGTTTAATCAAAAAGAAGCATTAAATATTCTTTTTAAATATTCATAAAGAAACGTTAATAATTAAAAGTTTCTCTTATTTATAAATTTATTTTATTAATTTGCTTATTATTTTTATCATTATTACTATTATTATTATTATTATTATTATTATTATTATTATTATTATTATTATTATTATTATTATTATTATTACTCCATTATTGTAATCACAAAAAGTGATTATTACTTTGACTTGATGCATAAAAAAATATTATTATTATTATTATTATTATTATTATTATTATTATTATTATTATTATTATTATTATTATTATTATTATTATTATTATTATTATTATTATTATTATTATTATTATTATTATTATTATTATTATTATTATTATTATTACATATAATAATGAAGAAGGACGTAGAGCCGTCAGAAGCGATAAAAGTATCCCCTACTGATCTTAACCTGCGGGGTGATAGGATGGGTCAGACCATTCCGTTTCACTCCGTTGACCCTTTGGTTCGTTCCCTTTTCGCGTTTCATCTTTCTAGTGTACCCTTGACTTACATTGGAGTCTCTATACTCCAACAACCTTCCCCTTTCTTCACATGTATCCTACAAATTTACAAGCACGTACACATACATTACCTTTTAAAGAAAATGAGTTGACAATGGTGGAAACGTAAAACTGCTTCGGAGAAGCATGGAAGAGCAGTTTCCAAGCATATCCCTTCATCCACCCCTTCCACCATCAAAACTTTGGGAGTTTGTGGCCTCCACTGATGGGGTTGGTGCCACCAAGACCTTGAAGTCGACTTGCCCTGGTGCACGGTCTTCTTTTTTCATTAAATTCTGCAACATTCGCTGTCTCTTTTCTAATTTCCACTTTGTCGAACACCACCTCTCTTCTTCTAGACATCATCTCTTGTTCCTAACTGAAACCCTGCTGTCTGAGTGCTCTGACAACAAACCTACACTGTTTCCTCCTGCTGTCCTTATCCTCAATTTTCAGTCAATGGTGGATGCTGCGCATATGTGCGCAATGATGTTGTCTATTCTCGTGTCTCTAATTTGGAGTCTTCTGAATTCTCTACTTTATGGCTTAAACTTTCTTGCAACTCTACAACTAAATTCATTTGTTCTGTCTATTTATCTCCTAATTTTTCCAACTATAAAAATTCTTCGAATATCTTTACTCCAAAATAGAACACATTCTATCTTCTTCTTTCTCCGAAATCATCAATTTAGGTGATTTCAATCTTCACCACCGCCAATGGTTTCATTTAGTTCTCATGATCAACTTGGTGAACTCGCCCACCAATTTTCAATCCAGAACAGCCATGATCAATTCGTGCATCTCCATGCCCGTAATCCTGATCGCCTTTTTGATAAACACAACATACTTGATCTTTTCCAATCTTCTTATCCTTATCCTTATTCTTTACAAAATTAAGCGTTTACTACGACGTTATATTTATATTTATGTATTCCGATCTGTCTATTTGAATTATCAGAGGATGCAGTTTGCACACTTGGGGAAGAGACCTTTTTGTCTTTTTCCTGCTACTGACTAATCGGACTCGTATTCCAAGTTTTTTTGATTTTCCACAAATGATTTGTACTTCGATGGGAGAGATTCCTTGAAAATGACATAATCAGAGTGACTATCTCTGGTTAGGAGGTGTGCATTCCATTTATTTTTTCTCCTCAGTAAAACTAATAAATCTTTTAATTTCGAGTCTTTTCTTACAATTTAAGGAATAGCCATCATTTTCAAATTTCACAAATTAATGTTTCTTATATTTCATCCTTGAATCGCGCAAATTTCTTAAAGGTTCTAAAAACTTTTCCTCCATTGGTATTACTACATTTAGGAAAATTATCAACTCTAACTTTATTTCTTCTTCTACTTTGTCATGTCTTTTTTTTCTTACTACAGAAATACTTCTGTCTTATCTTCTTCTAAAGATAAACTTTTCTCTCAGAAGAGTTTAGCTTTATATACCTCTGCTTTCACTCTTGACTTTTTCGGAACTATTACCTTTTTTTTCCACTTTTACCCTTTCCAATTTTACTCTTCATGTTTAGCATTATGATTATTTCCAAATGTGTTATTTTTACTCTCTCGGAGCAAAAATAAGGTATATTTCCTGTAATCCTCAAAACTTGTTCTTCTGAGTTTGCATCCTGATTTGTAAACTCTTTCGTCTCTGACTTTCAATTTATCCTTTTATTGTTGCCGAAAATCTGCTAATTTTGCAGGTACTAGTGTGTAGTGACCCTCTCAACCCTGTAGTTGTCGTACTAATTCTTTAATCCTGTTCAATCCCAAGTTTTTAAATATATTATTTATAAGAAGAGTTAGAAATATCTTAATTCTTCGAGCCTTTTCTCATATTGCCAGTTTGATTTCGGTTAGAAACGCTAGAATATCAAAATTTTTCCCTTTCTTTCTGATTCTAGGTCCTCAATATATATATATATATATATATATATATATATATATATATATATATATATATATATATATATATATATATATATATATATATATATATATATATATATAGCATACAGCTGAAATAAAAGCACTTGCAAACTGAATAATGGTAAAAATTCCAAAGAAATGTACTGGTACTACTGTACTAAAAAGTTTAATAAAAACAAATAAAACAGTTACAGAATAACATATTAAGAAAACATAAAAGTTTAATTTCCTTTTCCATAATTAATATACAGTAATTAATTTCCCAGAATAAGTAAGTTGCAAATATAAAAGTCTCTCTTTAATCATAAATTTATTTCAGGAATTAAAAGCAAACTTAATAAAAAAATTAAAAAAAAAAGAAATATATACACACATACACACACAAACACACACACACACACACACACATATATATATATATATATATATATATATATATATATATATATATATATATATATATATATATATATATATATATATATATATAGCAATTACATTAATGTTAAAAATTCATCTATAAATGTTATTACTAACAAGGCACAACAACTAACGTAAAAATTTCAATAAAGGATGGAAATGAACGGTAAATAAATACCAGATAATTCTTAAAGTAGTTCAAATTAGCATTTGAGGTTCGTCATTTGTGGTCGAATAGTCCCAGTTGCAACAGCAATTTTCTAAAGCAAATAAATATTTTAATTGAAAATATTTTCATTTACGAAATTTTACAATTTTTACATAAATTACAAAATATTTATTGTAAATTCTAAATTAATAGTAAAGAATTTGTTGTTACTTTGTAAAACAGTTTCTGGGACTGTCATTCGGGGCCAAATGATTTTTATTGGTGTTAGTATATAACATATGTAAGCACTCACGCGTGTTGTGACGTCGACATTTATTCAATATGTACTTTCTTTACTTTGAGAACATCTTTGAAGTTTATAAATATTATAAGGATATCTTTTTAAAAATAAAAGTATTTGTAGTATTTATATAGAATATTTACACAAATAAACTAAATTAAAATCAATATTTTCTTAAATGATATAAATATATATATATATATATATATATATATATATATATATATATATATATATATATATATATATATATATATATATATATATATATATATATATATATATATATATATATATGCGTAAAAGATTCATTTATTCCTCTTGGAACTGAAAACCAATGATAACATATGTAATAAAAGTGGTCAAGATCTGAAAAAAAGAAGAAAAACAAAAAGGTATACAAACTAAAAATTTACTAATACAATGAATATTAGCTAATTATTAATTAATTTATATAACTTGAATTAATCATTCATTGTATTGATATTTTTTACCAAATTGAGGAGAAAATATTAATTAAATGCCAATTACAATAAATATAGAACTTACAGGTAACAAACAATGACGTCCTATGGTAAAGAAACCAAAACAACTCATCCTTGGAAAGTACTTTAGCATTGTGCAAAGCTCTCGCATCTGCAATATATATATATATATATATATATATATATATATATATATATATATATATATATATATATATATATATATATATATATATATATATATATATATATATATATATATATATATACATGCACTGTAGAGGTGATACATCAGGCAAAGACATGTCATACCAGTAGGAAAAAACAAGGAAAAACAATGTCAATGTTTTAGTATTATTTATTAGCATACAAGACAGGTATGATGATACACATCAAAGTCCCACTCACAGGAGGTGTTCAAAACGACCCATTTGCAACAACTTAAACTTCGACCCGCCAAAGCAGGGTCGAAGACATCAGCATATATATATATATATATATATATATATATATATATATATATATATATATATATATATATATATATATATATATATATATATATATATATATATATATATATATATATATATATATATATATATATATATATATATATATATATATATATATATATATATATATATATATATATATATATATATATATATATATATATATATATATATATATATATATATATATATATATATATATATATATATATATATATATATATATATATATATATATATATATATATATATATATATATATATATATATATATATATATATATATATATATATATAT
>SEYY01007868.1:0-35000 GCA_009176605.1 Armadillidium nasatum
ATTTAGCTGAAATAAGCTGCGCTGCTGCAGCTTATTTAGCTGAAATAAGCTGCGACTGCTGCAGCTTTTTTTAGCTGAAATAAGCTGCAGCAGAAACTGTTTATTTCAGCTAAATAAGCTTATCTAAGTTATTTTATTTAGCTGAAATAAGCTGCGTTTTTGCAGCTTATTTAGCTGAAATAAGCTGCGGCTGCTGCAGCTTATTTAGCTGAAATAAGCTGCGACTGCTGCAGCTTATTTAGCTGAAATAAGCTGCGAATAATGCAGCTTATTTAGCTGAAATAAGCTGCGGCTGCTGCAGCTTATTTAGCTGAAATAAGCTGCGGCTGCTGCAGCTTATTTAGCTGAAATAAGCTGCTGCTGCTGCAGCTTATTTAGCTTAAATAAGCTGCAGCAGTCGCAGCTTATTTAGCTAAATAAGCTGCATTATTCGCAGCTTATTTCAGCTAAATAAGCTGCAACTTAGCTGCAGCTTATTTAGCTGAAATAAGCTGCGAATAATGCAGCTTATTTAGCTTAAATAAGCTGCATTATTCGCAGCTTATTTCAGCTAAATAAGCTGCGACTGCTGCAGCTTATTTAGCTGAAATAAGCTGCGGCTGTTGCAGCTTATTTAGCTGAAATAAGCTGTGGCTGTTGCAGCTTATTTAGCTGAAATAAGCTGCGGTTTTTGCAGCTTATTTCAGCTAAATAAGCTGCAACAGCCGCAGCTTATTTCAGCTAAATAAGCTGCAGCAGCTGCAGCTTATTTCAGCTAAATAAGCTGCAACAAGCTGCAGCTTATTTCAGCTAAATAAGCTGCGGCTGTTGCAGCTTATTTAGCTGAAATAAGCTGCGACTGCTGCAGCTTATTTAGCTGAAATAAGCTGCGAATAAGCAGCTTATTTAGCTGAAATAAGCTGCGGCTGCTGCAGCTTATTTAGCTGAAATAAGCTGCGGCTGTTGCAGCTTATTTAGCTGAAATAAGCTGCGGCTGTTGCAGCTTATTTAGCTGAAATAAGCTGCATTGCAGCTTATTTCAGCTAAATAAGCTGCAGCAGCCGCAGCTTATTTCAGCTAAATAAGCTGCAATTGCTTCAGCTTATTTAGCTGAAATAAGCTTCGGCTGCTGCAGGTTATTTAGCTTAAATAAGCTGCAAATGCTGAGTTTATTTAGCTGAAATAAGTTGCGAATAATGCAGCTTATTTAGTTTAAATAAGCTGCGACTGCTGCAGTTTTTTTAGCTGAAATAAGCTGCAATTGCTTCAGCTTATTTAGCTGAAGTAAGCTTCGGCTGCTGCAGGTTATTTAGCTTAAATAAGCTGCAAATGCTGAGTTTATTTAGCTGAAATAAGTTGCGAATAATGCAGCTTATTTAGTTTAAATAAGCTGCGACTGCTGCAGTTTTTTTAGCTGAAATAAGCTGCAATTGCTTCAGCTTATTTAGCTGAAGTAAGCTTCGGCTGCTGCAGGTTATTTAGCTTAAATAAGCTGCAAATGCTGAGTTTATTTAGCTGAAATAAGTTGCGAATAATGCAGCTTATTTAGTTTAAATAAGCTGCGACTGCTGCAGTTTATTTAGCTGAAATAAGCTGCGGCTGTTGCAGCTTATTTAGCTGAAATAAGCTGTGGCTGCTGCAGCTTATTTCAGCTAAATAAGCTGCAATAAGCTGCACAGCTTATTTCAGCTAAATAAGCTGCAACAGCCGCAGCTTATTTCAGCTAAATAAGCTGCAACAGCTGCAGCTTATTTCAGCTAAATAAGCTGCAGCAGTCGCAGCTTATTTCAGCTAAATAAGCTGCGGCTGCTGCAGCTTATTTAGCTTAAATAAGCTGCAAATGCTGCAGCTTATTTAGCTGAAATAAGTTGCGAATAATGCAGCTTATTTAGTTTAAATAAGCTGCGGCTGTTGCAGCTTATTTAGCTGAAATAAGCTGCGGCTTTTGCAGCTTATTTAGCTGAAATAAGCTGCGGCTGCTGCAGCTTATTTAGCTGAAATAAGCTGCGGCTGTTGCAGCTTATTTAGCTGAAATAAGCTGCGATTTATTGCAGCTTATTTAGCTGAAATAAGCTGCGACTGCTGCAGCTTATTTAGCTGAAATAAGCTGCGGCTGCTTCAGCTTATTTAGCTGAAATAAGCTTCGGCTGCTGCAGCTTATTTAGCTTAAATAAGCTGCAAATGCTGAGTTTATTTAGCTGAAATAAGTTGCGAATAATGCAGCTTATTTAGTTTAAATAAGCTGCGACTGCTGCAGTTTTTTTAGCTGAAATAAGCTGCAGCTTGCAGCTTATTTAGCTGAAATAAGCTGCGGCTGTTGCAGCTTATTTCAGCTAAATAAGCTGCAACAGCTGCAGCTTATTTCAGCTAAATAAGCTGCGGCTGTTGCAGCTTATTTAGCTGAAATAAGCTGCGACTGCTGCAGCTTATTTAGCTGAAATAAGCTGCGACTGCTTGCAGCTTATTTAGCTGAAATAAGCTGCGGCTGCTGCAGCTTATTTAGCTGAAATAAGCTGCGACTGCTGCAGCTTATTTAGCTAAAATAAGCTGCGACTGTTGCAGCTTATTTAGCTGAAATAAGCTGCGGCTGCTGCAGCTTATTTAGCTGAAATAAGCTGCGGCTGCTGCAGCTTATTTAGCTGAAATAAGCTGCGACTGCTGCAGCTTATTTAGCTGAAATAAGCTGCGACTGCTGCAGCTTATTTAGCTGAAATAAGCTGCGAATAATGCAGCTTATTTAGCTGAAATAAGCTGCGGCTGCTGCAGCTTATTTAGCTGAAATAAGCTGCGGCTGTTGCAGCTTATTTAGCTGAAATAAGCTGCGACTGCTGCAGCTTATTTAGCTAAAATAAGCTGCGGCTGCTGCAGCTTATTTAGCTGAAATAAGCTGCGACTGCAGCTTATTTAGCTGAAATAAGCTGCGACTGCTGCAGCTTATTTAGCTGAAATAAGCTGCGAATAATGCAGCTTATTTAGCTGAAATAAGCTGCGAGCTGCTTGCAGCTTATTTAGCTGAAATAAGCTGCGACTGCTGCAGCTTATTTAGCTGAAATAAGCTGCGGCTGCTTGCAGCTTATTTAGCTGAAATAAGCTGCGAATAATGCAGCTTATTTAGCTGAAATAAGCTGCGACTGCTGCAGCTTATTTAGCTAAAATAAGCTGCTGAATAATGCAGCTTATTTAGCTGAAATAAGCTGCGGCTGCTGCAGCTTATTTAGCTGAAATAAGCTGCAATTGCAGCTTATTTAGCTGAAATAAGCTGCGACTGCTGCAGCTTATTTAACCAAAATAAGCTGCATTATTCACAGCTTATTTCTGCTAAATAAGCTGCAGAAGTCGCAGCTTATTTCAGCTAAATAAGCTGCTTGCTGCAGCTTATTTAGCTGAAATAAGCTGCGGCTGCTGCAGCTTATTTAGCTGAAATAAGCTGCAACTGCTGCAGCTTATTTAGCTGAAATAAGCTGCGGCTGCTGCAGCTTATTTAGCTTAAATAAGCTGCGACTGCTGCAGCTTATTTAGCTGAAATAAGCTGCGGCTGCTGCAGCTTATTTAGCTGAAATAAGCTGCGGCTGTTGCAGCTTATTTAGCTGAAATAAGCTGCGACTGCTGCAGCTTATTTAGCTAAAATAAGCTGCAGCTTATTTAGCTGAAATAAGCTGCGGCTGCTGCAGCTTATTTAGCTGAAATAAGCTGCGGCTGTTGCAGCTTATTTAGCTGAAATAAGCTGCGGCTGTTGCAGCTTATTTAGCTGAAATAAGCTGCAGCTTATTTAGCTGAAATAAGCTGCGACTGCTTGCAGCTTATTTAGCTGAAATAAGCTGCGGCTTTTGCAGCTTATTTAGCTGAAATAAGCTGCGGCTGTTGCAGCTTATTTAGCTGAAATAAGCTGCTGCTGTTGCAGCTTATTTAGCTGAAATAAGCTGCAGCTGCTGCAGCTTATTTAGCTAAAATAAGCTGCGCTGCTGCAGCTTATTTAGCTGAAATAAGCTGCGAATAATGCAGCTTATTTAGCTGAAATAAGCTGCGACTGCTGCAGCTTATTTAGCTGAAATAAGCTGCGAATAATGCAGCTTATTTAGCTGAAATAAGCTTCGACTGCTGCTAAGATAAGCTGCTTAGGCTGCAGCTTATTTAGCTTTTTTTCGCGAAGCTGAAGCTTTTCTTTGTGAAGCTGAAGTTTTTCTTTGTGAAGCTGAAGCTTTTCTTTGTGAAGCTGAAGCTTTTCTTGTGAAGCTGAAGCTTTTCTTTGTGAAGCTGAAGCTTTTCTTTGTGAAGCTTAAGCTGAAGCTTTTCTTTGTGAAGCTGAAGCTTTTCTTGTGAAGCTGAAGCTTTTCTTTGTGAAGCTGAAGCTGAAAGCTGAAGCTTTCTTGTGAAGCTTGCTGAAGCTTTTCTGTGAAGCTGAAGCTTTTCTTTGAAGCTGAAGCTTTTGTTTGTGAAGCTGAAGCTTTTCTTGGTGAAGCTGAAGCTTTTTTTTGTGAAGCTGAAGCTTTTCTTGGTGAAGCTGAAGCTCTTATTTGTGAAGCTGAAGCTTTTCTTTGTGAAGCTGAAGCTTTTCTTTTTAAAGCTGAAGCTTTTCTTTTTGAAGCTGAAGCTTTTCTTGTGAAGCTGAAGCTTTTCTTTGTGAAGCTGAAGCTTTTCTTTGTGAATATGAATCTTTTCTTGGTGAAGCTGAAGCTTTTCTTGGTGAAGCTGAAGCTTTTCTTGGTGAAGCTGAAGCTTTTCTTTGTGAAGCTGAAGCTTTTCTTTATTAAGCTGAAGGTTTTCTTTGTGAAGCTGAAGCTTTTCTTGGTGAAGCTGAAGCTTTTCTTTGGGAAACTGAAGCTTTTCTTTGTGAAAGCTGAAGCTTTTCTTTGTGAAGCTGAAGCTTTTCTTTGTGAAGCTGAAGCTTTTCTTTGTGAAGCTGAAGCTTTTCTTGGTGAAGCTGAAGCTTTTCTTTGTGAAGCTGAAGCTTTTCTTTGTGAAGCTGAAGCTTTTCTTTGTGAAGCTGAAGCTTTTCTTTGTGAAGTTGAAGCTTTATTTGGTGAAGCTGAAGCTTTTCTTTTCGAAGCTGAAGCTTTTATTTGTGAAGCGAAGCTTTTCTTTGTGAAGCTGAAGCTATCCTTTTTGAAGCTGAAGCTTTTCTTTGTGAAGCTGAAGCTTTTCTTTGTGAAGCTGAAGCTTTTCTTTGTGAAGCTGAAGCTTCTTTCAAGAGGAGATGTATGATTGGAAGTACTTTAAATATGTGAAGCATACTCCATTCAAATACGAACAATAACTATATTCAGAGCAATCAACTGTTGTAGTATGAAGAAGTTTTGAAAGAGCCTCAGAACACCCAATTCCTTAGTAGCTTGCTTTGGGAGAGATAATGCGATCCTTATAAAATTGATCACAAGAATATTTAAAAGATGAAAGGTTTGAGTTGGGTTTTCGAAGAAGATTTTAAAGTTATTTGGTAGATTATAACGATGAAAAAGATAGAGTGCTGAGTATATGACAAAATTAAAACACATTTTTCTGTCGTAATTCGAGATGCATGAAAAATCTGAAATCATTTGTCTCGAGGTTATCTTCCTACCATTAGCAATTAGAAGTTGACATTCTACAACTGGAAAGGAGAAATGAAGTATGAAGCAGTTTTTAAAAAAAATTGATAGGATATTAAGGACGTTCGGACATTTTTTTGTCGATTATTATATTCTGGAATAAAATTTTTACCATATAAACGTATAAAAAAATTTAGAATCGCTCCATTATTGGGCGAGATACGAATTTCCGAATTCTTGTCAAATTTCTGTTTTCGGAGATTCAGAGATACATACCCCTTCACTTTTCCTTTATAACTTTTTTTCTTCTTGATCGAACTTGTCCAAATTTTCAGAAACTCTAGAAGAAGGGTATAGCTAAAATTCGATTGTGAGACATGTTAGATATCTTTCCCAAACAACACGTTGAGAGGTAAAAAAAAAAAAAAAAAAAAAAAAAAAAAAAAAAAAAAAAAAAAAAAAAAAAATTTGAAAATGTTGAATATTTTTTTTTTTTTTCAAAATTCAAAACGTCATAGAATTTTTCAGGAATAGATATCTAAAACGTCTCACGATGGAGGTATATTTTTTAAGTCTAATTTGGACTGAAAAGTACACATCCACAGAAAAAGATTTACGGAAATGTCGAAGTTTGTAGGAGTTGGATTCAGAAAAAGAAAAGGAGATTACTAATAAATCTTTCTTTGTGAAAGTCATATTGACGATCCAGCTAGGGTAAGATTAGAAAAATGAAGTTGTTTCCAAATTTTCCAGCTAGAGATAGATTCGAAAACTTTGGTATTGACTGTGATGAAAGATATAGAATGATATATACATAAGGAATCTAGCTAAAAAGAGATAAAAAATTCAAAAAAAAATTATAAAAACAACGCGAGATTATAATAGAAACAAAGACTGTTTGGCGGACTCTAATGACAATTTTCTGTTTACCCTGTCCAATAAAAAAAATACTACTGGTCTCTAAAAACAGAAAAGAATTCAGATAGAAGGTAAAGAAAATTCTATGCACAAATGTTGAGGATAGGGATAAAGTTTAAAGATTGAGGTCTTTTCTCAGACTATTAATGCTTTAGAAAGAACAGAAAAGAGAGTGATAAGGAAATAGCTTAAGGGTTGAGGATTTTTCCCTTTTACCAAGACTGATTGAAATGAGTAAATTATTTCAATTATGATCATGATATATGAGATATGTTCATAAAAAGGAAACACTACAATGAAAATAAGTTGAAGGACTTCAAGGAATGAAAAAAACTTCAATTTTCAAATTTTAATTTAAAGCGAAAGTTTGACAAGATTTTAGCTCTCTGAAATTTAAAATAATAATTATATATATATATATATATATATATATATATATATATATATATATATATATATATATATATATATATATATATATATATATATATATATATATATATATATATATATATATATATATATATATATATATATAGTGAAAGAGATCAAACACAGGTGTGTAGAAATTAATAAAAGCATACAAACATTAGCAAGTTTTTCCTATATATAACATAATTATATAATATATATATATATATATATATATATATATATATATATATATATATATATATATATATATATATATATATATATATATATATATATATATATATATATATATATATATATATATATATATATATATATATATATATATATATATATATATATATATATATATATATATATATATATATATATATATATATATATATATATATATATATATATATATATATATATATATATATATATATATATATATATATATATATATATATATATATGATGTTATGAGTTGGAATTGGTGTATACGATCGTTTCACATACTACGATACAGTAAGATTTATTTTTCTGCTCATAAAAAAGTAAATGGGAACAAATCCAACTAAGATGAAGAAACACAAATATCTCGAGAAAACCAAAATCCTTTTATTTGAAGGGTATTTCACTTTGGAAATAATTTCCTTGAATTTATCTTTTCTTTTTCTAAATTCTTGTTGCGCTTTACTCATTTTCTTTAGTTTTTTAATAGATTTAATATCCCAGGCTTCTTTGACGTTCTTAGAGAGTTTGACAAGAAGTAAGTCATCCGAATCAGGAGAATTGACACGTGGAGTCGCCGATGTAATTGATGTTTCAAGAGGATTTACATAATTTGCTCTTCTTGCCATTTCATCCCAAGATACGTGACTTGTTGCTAGATGGATCGCGATCACAAGCCACAAATACGAGATGCAAAAGACGAACCACTCGTCTATAGATTTTAGGTATGTCGTCTTTGGGAGAGCAGACGAAGACTCTGCATAGAGAGAAATGAGGACCAGGAGTGTTGTAAGACTCATGCTTCCTCTTTCAGGAAAAGCCTCTACTGGTAGAAGTAGTGTTCCATACCTACGAAATAAAGTAAAAATTTAAAAAAAAAAAAAAAAAAAACTGAGAAAAATATTACTATAACTTTTCAAAAAATGATTCGATTAAAAATGCTTATGTGTCCATATTTCTTATAAGTCAAGAGTTATTTTCAATTTGCAGTTATTGATTCATGGTTCTCATTTTCAGGTTTATTAACGATCACAAATAAGAGCCATTTGTTATTTATATTATATCATAACTTTTTACTTCTTTCTGAAGGAGGATTAATTTCTAAATTTTTCAATTTTATTTTGATAATATTTCAACTTTTCCTTAAATAAAGTTTATATTTTGGTAAATTTTTTTTTTTTTTTTTAAATGTGAAATTCTAAATAAAAGCTGTTTAAACGTGTTAAACTACTGTTACCCGTTATTTAAACCTTTTAAAGAATAAGCATTAGACTTTTATTCTTTTTCTAATTAAAAAAAAAAAAAATAAGAGCTTATAAAGAAACTAAAATTTTTAAAATAGTTAACCTATTCTTAATCACTTTAAAACAAGTAAATTAAAATATATATTAAATACAAATCTAAAAACCAATATATATATATATATATATATATATATATATATATATATATATATAATATATATATATATATATATATATATATATATATATATATATATATATATATATATAATTCGGCATAAATATTCTTACCCAATAGAAAGCAAAAGCCAAGTGGGAAGATAAGTTGTAAAAAGGATGTAATCTGTTCTTCGAGAAAACTCCAAAGTCACATTAAAAGTATTCGAATAATTGTGTTTTCCAAGCTCACAATTATTCACCGCATATTCCTCTAAAGTATTTGGGTATGCAGCCACTTTCGACTCATCCTCGAACACCAAACTTTTTTGACCGATGTTAAAAATCTTTAAAAGCCAAAAAAAGTTATTATAAGAAGGAATTCCACAAATTATTTTGAGAATAAAAAAAAAGGTTTATATTTATTATCCTGTTCAAAGGTATTTTACTTAAATTACTTACTAATAATCTAGTTCTGTCTTAAAACTTACTTCAAAATTAATCCAGCATGTTTGTCTGTCAAAAGGGTAAGTGTGGAGATCAAAATCACAGTGGAATAAAATTCCCATTGAATGCTTTTCTATCAGTGGATTATTATACCCCGAAAATTCTTTGTGATCTGTTAAGAAAATTGAAAATGAAAGTTATTATTTGCCTAAATATCAACAACAGAAGCTATATTTTAGGGAGTCGTACCAAATGTTGTTGTAAACGGCCACAGTTCATACTTTAAATATATTAATAGAAGTGCTCTTCAAGGATCTATCCTATTCCCAACACTTTTTCTGCTTTTCATTAATGACCTTTTCTCAGTTATTTCGTCTCCTATTTTACTTCTATGCCTAAGACTACTTTTTAATACTCCTTTCAATTTGAAAAGAGCCCCTTCCAGCAGTAGTTAATAAACTCAAGGAAGGTAGCTTTAGAGCAACTGACCTCCGCATTTGGGGCAGAGAAAATTTCGTCGTTTTCAATGACACCAAAACTCAGTTCCTCCATCTCTCTATTCGACACAATCTTGCACACAACTTTGATTTCTTTTTCGAAAATACACGACTCAAACCTTCATCTCTCCTTAATATTATTGGTGTGTCTTTTTCTCGTGATCTTTCTTGGAAAGATCACATTATTTCTCTTTCTAAACAAGCTTCTAAGAAGCCTGTTGTTCTGAGGCTCCTTCAGAACTTCTTCATTTCATCCCAGTTGCTTACTCTTTATAGGAGTGTTGCTCGTCCCTGTATGGAGTACGCCTCACATATCTATGGTGGTTCCACTCATACAATCCTCCTTGAAAATGTGGAGTCTAGGGCTTTTCGTCTTATTAACTCCCCTGCACTTACTACCAGTCTCTTTCTGCCCGTCGAAATGTTGTATCAGTTTCTCTATACTATCTTTATTACAATAAACACTGCTCTTCTGAAGTCTTTTGTCGCATACCTCCTCCATTGAGAAGAGCTCGTGCTACACGTCTTTCTACACAGTTTCATCCTTTCTCTGTCCAACTCTCTGACCCCAGACTTTAGCCATATATATATATATATCTATATATATATATATATATATATATATATATTATATATATATATATATATATATATATATATATATATATATATATATATATATATATATATATATATAGGGATGGAGTGAAGTATCGGTATCGGTATCGGTATCGGCAAAAAAATTGTATAGGAGTAAAGTATCGGTATCGGTATGTATATATCGGCAAGTATCGGCATATTTTCAGGTATCGGTATCGTTTTTGGGGAATTTTTAGGTATCGGTATCGGTATTAAAAATTTTATATAAATATATTATATATATATATATATATATATATATATATATATATATATATATATATATATATATATATATATATATATATATATATATATATATATATATATATATATATATATATATAATATATAATAAACGAGCTGGGTGACATGTAAATTAGCATACTAGTATTTTTCGTGAATTAACTTTGGTGACCAAAAATCTTAGAACTGATTTTTCGACCAAAAAAACATACGCTTATATTGTGATTTTGAACATGAGATGATGTTTGTTGCTGTTCCAATGGGCTGTGAAATAAAAAGGTTTATGACTTTGAAATCTTTTGAACAAACCAGAATGACAGATTGAAAAGGATGTAAAGTAGGAAATCAAAGAAGGAATACTAAACAAGTGTGGCTCGTTTCTTCTTGTACCGCGTTGGCGTAGTGTGAAAAAATGTACAGACATTCTTCTCCCTATGTCATCACCGTGACGCTATAGTGTCATAAGATTAAAATGGTAGTGGTAACAGGTTGAAAAAGCATTTCCCGCATGTTATAAGACGCTGGTGAAATGCTGAAATACATTTTCATCGACAAAATAAAAAACGTGTTATGGAATAGCTATACTAAATAAAATATTGATGGTGAAAGTAATAAAAGGGGAAGGTGACTGAAAATGAGGGAGGGAAGTGTTACAGCTCTCTTAGAGTGTAAAAAGCGTCAAAAGCATTAAAAAATGGGATATGTCCTAATAAATTAAGGAGATTAATAGTAAAAAAAAATAATTGTTTTTAAAAAATTCTCATGAATGTACGTGACGAGAGAGAGAGAGAGAGAGAGAGAGAGAGAGAGAGAGAGAGAGAGAGAGAGAGAGAGAGAGAGAGAGAGAGAGAGAGAGAGAGAGAGAGAGAGAGAGAGAGAGAGAGAGAGAGAGAGAGAGAGAGAGAGAGAGAGAGAGAGAGAGAGAGAGAGAGAGAGAGAGAGAGAGAGAGAGAGAGAGAGAGAGAGAGAGAGAGAGAGAGAGAGAGAGAGAGAGAGAGAGAATTTTGCTTCCTTGAGAGTGCCGCAGCGTGTATTTCGCTTTCGAAATCTCCGACTCAGTTAAGAAAAATATGGAACATTGTTCCCCAAAATTGTTCCAATGAAGCTATTGAAATCAAAAGAGAAATGGTAATATATCTTTCCCATTTCCCATTTCCCATTTTCTTCTGGTTGAACACATTAATTTTCGGTTTAGCTCACCATCCAACTAATTTTTTTTTTTCCTTTTTTTCTTTTTCTTCTTCTTTTTATTTTTTAATAAGGCAAGGTCAAAGTCTTCGTATAAGCATTTAGATTTATTATAATGTTTTTTAATATCCAGACCCATTTCAAAAATTTCTTTTGTTTTGTACAATTAAATAAACCTTCATGAAAAAATTTCCGAAAAAGAAGTATTTTTTGAATCGTCAATTAATTAAAATTTCGGTAAATATTATTCCTTTCTGTCCTTTTTATTAATTTTAATTTAAAAACAGAAGCATAATAAAATTAATTTTTTAAAATAATTTTCATGTATGGGAATAAACGTCTCATCATTCTTCTTTCTAATTAATAATAATAATAATAATAATAATAATAATAATAATAATAATAATAATAATAATAATAATAATAATAATAATAATAATGATGATGATGATGATGATGATGATGGTGATGATGATGATGATGTTGATGTACATACCTCCTCGGTCAATGATTCCGTTTTCCCTTTTAATGATATAAATGTTGCTAACGTAAGTGCTCCTCAAATTGCTGATCCCGTTCTTGATGTGTAGTTTTGGAGACCAGATCTGTACCGTGCATATATATATATATATATATATATATATATATATATATATATATATATATATATATATATATATATATATATATATATATATATATATATATTATATATATATATATATATATATATATATATATATATATATATATATATATTATATATATATATATATATATATATATATATATATATATATATATATATATATAATATATATATATATATATATATATATATATATATATATATATATATATATATATAATATATATATATATATATATATATATATTTTTATATATATATATATATATATATATATATATATATATATATTTTGTTCCACAGTATAATTTAATACACAGTAATAAGGAAAAATTAATAGTCGTGAGGTCTTGTGAAATTTATGGGTGTGTTCATTTATTTTCAATGCCATGCCTACTTCCAGTCTATTTATTTGATATAGTATTATCAATGCCTCTAATTTCATCTTAGACGATTCCGGATTCATACCTCTTCATTCAACTCCCTCCAGCTCATTTATGCCTAATATTATAATTTCTTCTAAAGTGTAATTTCTGATATTTCTGAACTTATCACTAAGAAGGCGTTTGGTCCTGACAGCTTCCCTCCTTTAGTTCTCAAAACTTGTGCTTCCGAGATTGCAGCCTTGCTAAACATTTTCGCCTGTGTTATTCTACTTCAACCTTCCATTCTTGCTGGAAGCGTGCAGACATTATACCTTTGTCAAAGAAGCTGTGAACTTTCTCAACCTTCTAACTATCGTCCTATTTCTTTACCCTCCTTTCTTTCTAATGTTTTCGAATCAATCCTTGAATAGGAAGGTTTAGAAGTATCCAAATTCTTCTAATCTTATCACTCATTGTTAGTATACTGTTTTCGTAAAAAACGCTATATTGGTGATCTTTTTTCCCGTCTTTCCTACTCTTGGTCTTCTAATCTCCGACATTTAATCTCTCCTTTTGCTGTCGCGCTGGGCATATCGAAAGCTTTCGAAAGAGTCTGGCACAAAGATTTGATTACCAAACTTCCCTCTTTCGGAACTTATCCTTCTTTCAGTAAAATTCACTCCTGTCAATTTGAAATACACGGCGTTTGAAAGTATGCAAGACAAAGGAAGTTGGGAAAATGGATAAAGGGAGTGTATTCTAGACTTTAACAGTATAGTATTGTAAAATTGAGCATAGCGGTTAAGTCTGGAGTCTGAGAGTTGGATAGAGAAAGGATGAGACGGTGTAGAAGGCGTGTCGCACGAGTTCTTCTCAATGGAGGAGGTATGGGACGAGACAGTTCAGAAGAGCAGTGTTCATTGTAATAGCGATAGTATATGACGCAACAGTTCGACGGGCAGAAAGAGATTGGAGAGAATTAGTGAGAGCAGAAGAGTTAAGAAGAAGAAAAGTCCTACACTCCACCTTCTCAAGAAAAGATAGTGATGGTGTTGTGAATAGGGCTGTTTTGGTGTTACTAGGTGTCTCTATATACGAATAACCGTCTAAAGGGTTAGGAAATATCGTCGGATCTTAAAGTGGCCAGGAAGCATAACAAATATTGTTTTAGTATTGATTTGATTCCAGACGAATCTTTGTTGTGGAGTTCTTCATTAGGATTATCTAGAAAGTGGCCTGAAGGACTCTGAAAAGGTATAGGGACGAGCGTGATAGTTATGAGTTCCTAGAAAGGTCTCAGGAAAGAAACTGAGAAAATAAATGCTGGAACTAAGCCTCAAAGAAGAAAGGAAAAAGTGTTGGAAGTTGGAAGTATTCAACAGGTAGAAAACTCATCCGAATATCGATCGATATCGATATTTTTTGATATATCGATATTTTCCAGTATATTGGTTTTGGGATCGAACGATATGCTGATATATTTACCGATGTTAGGCCAAAATGGGTTCTGAAAAGAGCTTAAAATAGGTTGGGTTGCCAAATTTAGCAGCTTTTAGGGTGAAAAAGAAGTTGGCAACCCTAAAAAAAGTTTCAAAAGACTATGAACATTCAACTTAGCTCCAGGTAAGAGCGTGAGACGGTTCAAGTTGCCTGATTTTACTACTTTTAGTCTGAAAAGTAGCTAGATTTAGCTACTTTTTTAATTCTTCCTAAAAAGCCCCAGGAAAGAGCGTAGGAACTGGACATTCAAGCTTAAATCTTCGATTAATCGGCTGGCAGCCGATCTTGGGGGCCCTATGCTATTATATATATATATATATATATATATATATATATATATATATATATATATATATATATATATATATATATATATATATATATATATATATATATATATATATATATATATATATATATATATATATATATATATATATATATATATATATATATATATAAACGGAGTTGACACAACTCCTAACCCCCCTTGTGCCAAATAGAATCTGTATTGTGAGTCGGCATCCTCTTGCATAATCATAATACGTGTTATTTTATAATGGCTCATTGTAGAAACTGACTCTTTGTTATAACCTTTTATAATGAGATAACAATTAAAATAGCTGAAACAATGATGCTTTATAAAAAGGCATGTAGTTAAACCATCCAATGAAAGGCGAGGCCCTCTTGTGGAATAAAATGTTTTTCGAAACGCGGCAATAGGGAAGAGTGGAAGTTTATCACCAGAGAGAGTCTTGGTTGGAGCTCGCACTCCGTAATTCCAAGGCGAGCTAAACGAATATAAATAAATTAATAACCGATTTATTAATAACAACTAATTAATATTGAAGATCTTAGAAGTGCGCAATCCTGTGCTATAATATATATTGTGCTTTATTGGATTATAACCATTATTTTGCTTGAAACATTGTTGCTTACCATTTATCATCTCATTTTGAATCTGACCATCTTAATAAAGAGTACTAAGGATATTAAGTGTTTGGGTTAATTACCTTATTATCCAAATTATATATATATATATAATATATATATATATATATATATATATATATATATATATATATATATATATATATATATATATATATATATATATATATAATATATATATAGCATATTCCTTTTCAATGAAAATAAATATTTAAAACAAGAGATATAGCAAAGAAAAGTTAATAATTCAATAATTTGTTATTGTAACAAAGACTTAAAAAGGTCAAGGGTTCGAAGGATGTTTAAAAGTCCTTCAAAACATTTTTAATAAAATAAAAGCAATACTTGTTTCATTAAAAGCTATTCAAGGACTTTCCTCTTTATCATGAATCATTCACACTTCATTCATAAACTATAACATGCACAAGCACATACACACACAAACATACACACACACACATACACACACAAATATATATAATATATATATATTATATATATATATATATATATATATATATATATATATATATATATATATATATATATATATATATATATATATATATATATATATATATATATATATATATATATATATATATATATATATATATATATATATATATATATATATATACATCTGGTAGGTACAGGCCACAGGCATACTAATTTTAACCAAAGAAAGGAAATTACCAAAATCAATTCCAAATTAAAAGCCGACAGACCCTGATACATGGCGTTTGGAGTAAGCAAGTCAAAGAAGATCTAAAGGGAATGTGTTCTAGACTATATCTGTAAAGTGCTTGTAAGATCGAGCATAGCTGTTAAGTTTGGAGTTAGAAAGCAGGAGAAAAATAGAAAAATGAGATTGTGTAGTAAGACATGTCAAGAACCCTTCTCGGTGAAGGAGTTATGTGACCAGAAAATTCAGTATTGCTATATTGACTCATTAACTCAAATCCTAGAAAGAGATTGCAGAGAGGTAGAGTGAAAGAGTTGGAAAGAGGAAAAGCCATAGACATCACCTTTTCTAGAGGGACAATGTGAGTGGAAAGCATGTTCCATACAGGGGCGAACAAAACTTCTATTAAAAGCAAGCTGGAGTATCATGAAGAAATTCTTAAGGCACCTTCGAAAACCCAACCCAATTTTATTACAAATCTCGATATGTAATAAAATAATGTTTAAAATGAAAATGTAATCCTTTAAAGAAGATCATTAGAAAATGAAATAACAAGAATATTAAGTACAAGAGGTTTGAATTTTTTTTTTCGAAGAGATGTTGTAGCCTTATAGATTATGTGGAGTAGAAGATTAAGAAATTGAGGTTTTGAGGCATTGGAAACAACCATGTTTTACAAGTCCAAATTAAAAATTCGAGAAAGTTCAATGGTTAGCTGCTCCTGGGGTCTCAAATCTTTCAAAATGAAAGAGATAATAAAAGGGAGTCGTTATTATAAAAGTGGATAGGTGATGCAGTAATAGAGAGAAGATTATTAATAAAAAGTAGGAAAAAGTTGAGAAAATAGGTTTGAAGAATGAACGGTGGCTGTCAACAAACAACAGCTGCTATAGAGCTAACTGAAAGGGAATCAGAGAGAAGATTATACAGAGAATGACTGATAAAGAGAAGTTTAGAAACGAAAACTCTATTGAAGGCTTTCTAAAGCAAACAAAAAAAAAAAAAAAAAAAAAAAGTTCTCTTAAAAATCATGCAACAGAGTATCAAGAGTTAAAGAGAGGAAAAAAGATCAGCAGAGAGTTCCTTTTAAAATGTCATAATGGTAATCTGAAATAATATTAAAAGAATTCAAATATTTCTAAATCTTACTGTTAAGGATATATTCGAAAAACTTTAGAGAAACGGTGGTTAAATAAATATCACTATGGTTAGAGGCTTAAAGTGGTCCCCATATTTGGCACAGGCTGAATGATTGTACGTTTTCAGCAAGAAAGGAAGGTAGAAGTAGAAATGCAGAAATGAAATAGTTTACCAAATTTACCAAAAGCACAAATTTTCAGAACCTCAGTAAGGATGCCATCAGAATCTTCATAGTGTTAAGCTTAGAGAGAGCAGAAATTGCATCTATAGAAGAAATTACAATATTAAGCATAAAATAAGCTGGAGGAGGTTTTAGGAGTTGAAGGAGAAGGAATAGTTCGGAATAGTCTAAGATGGATTTAGAATTAAGCAAATGTTTGAGCGAAGAGTTCAGCTTTAGTTGAAAACAAATTACAGTTATATCGTCGGAAGAAACTAAGAGGGAAAGAGTGACAAGCAAATTTAGAGGGGAGTATTTTCTCAGAATGCCAGGAAGGGTGTGAAGAAGAATCAGAAAGGTTATTACTCTTTCTATGGAGTAAAGAGTTTTTAATGGTATGGAGAATAAATAGATTACTCAATACTCTTAGAAGAAAAATATTTACATGAGTTTCTGAAATTTGAATTTACCAGTAATTTCTGAAGGCATCATTCATGCGAGGAATAGCACGAGAACAAGAAGTTTCAAGCGAGAGTTAATTAGTTTTAGTTGAATGAAAATATATGGAATATATACATCTATGACAGGGAGAATCACTTCAGTTATGAGTTATGAGTTCTCATTTCAATGAAAATCTAAGTAGTGCTACCGTAAATTCAATCATTTGACAGCAAGGAAGTGCTAAAAACATTTACTTTCCCTTGGCTGATTGTTTTCTGCTCTCTGATTTCCTTTCTGGTCTTTCTAAAGCAGCTGTTGTAGACGGCCACTGTTCTTCCTTTAAATCTATAAATATTGGTGTTCCTCAGGAATCTGTCCTATTCCCAAATCTTTTTCTATTTTTCATTAATAATCTTCTCTCAATTACTTCATCACCTATCCACTCCTATGACGGTAACTCTACCCTTCCTTGATCCTTTCACTTTGAAAAACACCCATGCCAGCAGAAGTTAATTGACGCAAGAAGGGTGACTTTATAGCAAGTGACCTCAATCTTTTTCATATTTCAAATTGGAACAGAAAAAAATGGTCGTTTTCATAAACTCAGTTCCTCCATCTTTCTACTTGACACAACTATCCACCGAATAGTTTTAAAGCCACTTTTAATAAAATAATAAAAATAAAACACTAAAAAGAAGGTAACATTAGGATTAAAAAAGTATATAACAAGAACGGAGAGTTAAAAAGTTAATCGTGACTTTTCAGAGAGGCTACACTTCCCCCTCATCAGACAAAACTGGACTAATAAACACTGAAAGAAACCAAGAAACCTATGGTTGTCAAATGTATGAAAAAACGAGAAAATGAGGAGAAAAATTATGTAATCTGGCTACTGTTCATTGTATGCAAAAATTGTTTAATTAAAAATGATTCTTAGATACCATTCTACCAAATATAAAGGAATTGTTGAAATTCTGTAAATTTTTATAAAGAATGATTCTACCAATCTATTTAGATTTTCCTATTTTGAATAGAAAATGAATCTGGCATTATCCCAATTTATTTTATGTTGACGTGTAATAGTAAAAATATTACATTGCTTGTATTGCATCTTTTTATATCAGCTTTATGTTGTTCGATTCGTACTCTTAGAGATTTAATATTTTCTCCGAAATAAGTAGAGTTACATCATATTGCAAGAGACCATATAAACTCCATCTGTTTTTCCTATGAATTTTGTTGTTGCTGCTGATTAGAGTACATAATATTTTATCTGGAAAATTAAAGATTAGATTTATGTTGCATAGTGTGGCTATAGGTATATTGTAAGGATCTAATTAATTATTTTGTATGGTAGTTCGAGTGCACTTCTAGGAATTTCATAAGGTGTGGTTTTTTGGTTGTTGTGTAAATGTTATTTCGTAAATGTAATCTCTATGAGTACGGATCGAACAACATAAAGCTGATTAAAAAAAATGCAGTAAAAGCAATATTTATTACACCCCACCATAAAATAAATTATAATGCCAAATTCATCTTCTCTTCAAAATCGAAAAATCTAAATAGTTATAAATATATTATTATAGTTTTAATATATTATTTTAGCAAATGCATGGCATACGAACATTTGTCTACGGTACATTTGTCCAGTACCCTGGATCCGTGAGTGGTGATAATATATATATATATATATATATATATATATATATATATATATATATATATATATATATATATATATTATATATATATATATATATATATATATATATATAATATTTAAATAATATACCTTAACAATTAAGAAAATCTCGATATGTAATAAATATAAAGACTACTTACTTTTTCACCGTCTGGAGTAATTAATGCGGAAAACTCGTCATGAAGGTTACGGTATTTCAATCTTGAGTCCGACCATTGAATGGCAACATTCATGTCAATTTCAACGGCCATTTTATGAATGTCAATTGTTCCAATACGCCATACATCTATTTTAACAATTATTGACAGAGGAACACTCGAAGGAAGCTGAAGAACATATCCTGAATTGAGAGTTGTTGTAAAGCAACCCATTTCGTCATACCCATTTTCACAGTCAAATTTTTGGTCACACCTCATGTCAAAAGAGATGCATTTTCCATCAGGACAAGTAAATTCGTTTTCCTTGCACGTGCTTAAAGCTATTGTGAATTTGGAATTGTCTTCAATTTTTCTCCATTGAAATCTTCCTATCGGAGGTTTATTGAGTTCTTGATTCGTACAAACAATTGGATTAACGAAAGGTTTTTCTTTCATTTTGAAAATACACCACTGGAACTCCTTTGACTTAATAATGTAGTAACTCCCAAATCCATGAAAGTACATATCATTTGTATCAGGGAATGCTGCCATAACAAACCTTAAGTCTAGATTCTCGTCATAGTCATCAAATTTTTTGTCAGAATATACATTAAAGATCACATCTGTATTCATCTTTTTCACTACGAAGCAGAGAGAAGCTGAGTTATCATCCAGACTCCAAAACCCTTTTTCTCCTTGCATTATGCTTGCATTTGGACTTTGTTCGCTCGAAATCTTATCTAAAGTTAGTTTAAAAAATCCTTTCCAAAAGAACCAATCAAGGGAATTATTGGAAGTATCTAAAAGTTTTTTCTCATTCTGGTAATATTTCATTCCTAACCAAACATACAAACCTCCAGAGAAAGCATTAGTGCAATTTGGATGTTTTCGCAAGAGTTCTGTCACCAGATCTCTTTCTCCTGAATTGGTAGGAACGAGCAGACTTAAATTATATGTTAATGCGAAGGAATTTGCATCATTCCAAAGCATTTTCTCATCAAAAAACAAATACATGTTTCGACCATTTTCAGTACACGGATTGCCTTCATATTTTAAAATACTGCCACTGTTATTGAATATATTCCAATTAAAGTCGTTCCAGGAGAGCAAACTCTTTGCTGAGATGGTTTTGCAATTTGCAAGAGAAAATATTTCTTTGAAACTCAATACACCAGACCATATATTTAGGCCAGTTACCTTCCCTATTAATGACTGTTGTACAGTGTAACCACCGTCTAAAGAATCTTGTTCTTGACCAATGACTAGCGACCCATTTAGTAAGAATGGCTGAACGGCGACGTTAATTTCCGTTCTTTCCGTGTCTATAAAGAGTTGTAAACTCTCATTGGATAAAATAAAGCAAAGATGATGCCACTTTACTGGAGAAGTTGTACAATTCATTTTGTGATCACCTTGTAGGTACGATAAAATACAGTACGACTGGTTTATAACTGAAATGAAGACTAAAATAAATATATATATATATATATATATATATATATATATATATATATATATATATATATATATATATATATATATATATATATATATATATATATATATATATATATATATTATATATATATATCGTGAAAAGTTGTGAAATGGAAATAAATAAGGGCCACATTCATTCAAACACATCCATTTAGCAATCTTTTCATTTCATTCCTATCCTCCGTCAACCCCACACCCTCCTCCCAATTCATCCCTCTATCCCTTAACAACAACTTAACACTACTCATTCAACTTCCCCTCGGTCTCCCCCTATCTCTCACACCTTCCACTTCTCAGACAAATACCTTTTAGCCTTTCTCTCTTCATTCATCCAACAAACATGTCCAAACCATCTTAGCACACTGTTCAGCTCTCTCAACCATACTCCTTTATATATATTATATATATATTATATATTATATATATATATATATAATATATATATAAATATATATAAATAAAATATATTATATATATATATATATATATATATATATATATATATATATATATATATATATATATATATATTATATATATATATATATATATATATCCTACATTAACCTTTCCCATAATCGTGAAGTGGTCCTACCTCAGGTCACATTCATTCAAACACTCACCCCTTCACTAATCTTTTCCATTCATTCCTATCCTCTGTCAACCGCACGCCCTCCTCTCAGTTCCTCCCTCTATCCCTTAACAGCTCCTTGGCATTACTCATTCAACTTCCCCTCTGTTTTCCACTATGAAACAAATACCTTTTTAGCCATTATCTTTTCATTCATCCTACAAACATGTCCAAACCATCTCAGCATACTTTTTTCAGCTCTCTGAACCATACTCTTTCTCCGTCCACACATTTGCTTTATTCTAATATTCCTGACTCAATCCCTTTTACCAACACACCAACACCACAAACCGCTCTCAGACCTTTCATTTCGAAAACTTCTATTTTTTTCTCTTCCTTTCATTCAACCTCCATACTTCACTCCCATATATAAACAACATTCCCTCAAACATTCTCACCTTCACCTCTCTTAGTAACCTTCCTCTATCCCAAATATCCCTCAAACCACCCCCTTCTCTTATTCTATGACCAACTTCATCACCCATACTAACATCAGCCTCTCCAAAAATCACCCCAGATACTTAAATAAAGTGACTAGCTCCAATCTCTTCCTACCCACTTTAATTACTAAATCATCTCCCTTCCCTCCCCATTTTTCATCCACAACACTTTATTCTTAATCCCAAATTATCACAATCCTTTACAAACTCATATTGAGAGAGAGAGAGAGAGAGAGAGAGAGAGAGAGAGAGAGAGAGAGAGAGAGAGAGAGAGAGAGAGTGTGTACTTACTGACTTTAAGAGAGTTATCGTCAATATTACTGAATGCATAACTGATGAGTGAAGTGAATGGCTTGTAGGTGTTCATTAAAAACCAGAAACAGAGCGAAAATGACGTCAGAGTTATTGGTTCGTCAGATTCGTTCACATTCAGGAATGCCTGAAGAGAATAAAAGAAGAATGGAAAAGATTTATTTTCCCAGGAGAGAAGAAACTCATCTTACCTAATCTAAATAATTACCTTATTTATCATTAATGAATTAACATCATTTCAAAGCAAAGGAAAATAATTTCTTACCATTAAGTAGTTCATATATATATATATATATATATATATATATATATATATATATATATATATATATATATATATATATATATATATATATATATATATATATATATATATTATATATATATATATATATATATATATATATATATATATATATATATATATATATATATATATATATATATATATCATAAATCCGCCCCCATGCAGGAAGGGTTATTAGCCCTGTCAGTAGGTTCATCATTCGAGGATGAACCAAGAGTTTCACCGGCCGACGGCAAACATCCACTGACTGGCCAGGTCTATCACGGATGTCGACTTTGATCCCACCTAGTAAGCATCCCGCAGATGTACTTATTACGCATAAGTAGGCAGGGCTAAGCGCAAGAGAGAACTGCCCAAATTTCTCCACTCCGACCAGGCCTCGAACCCTGGACCTCTCGTCTGCAAAGCGAGTGCTCGATCGTCTGAGCTACGGAGCCGCTTAAATTAAAAGAGGACTTAACCTCTCTGCGAGGCTAGTCAATACAGTTCTTCCTTGGGTATCTAACCCCAGACCTACTGCTTACAAGATCAACTCGCTAATCATATGACTACTACGTCATATATATATATATATATATATATATATATATATATATATATATATATATATATTATATATATATATATTATATATATATATATATATATATATATATATATATATATATATATATATATATATATATATATAATATATATAAAAAAAAAAAAAAAAAATAAATAAATAAAATAAAGACGTTAGAGGGCGTTCTCAAATGTAGATCCCGATTCCACTTTGTTCTTTGTATAGCTATGTACGCACTTTGTCTGCTATCTTCATATATTTAGTCAGGTTCATATTTTTTTGAAACCTCATTTCGATTGGAAAATTAAGTTTGACTATCATATTAAAATATCTTGTAAAGTTACTCGCCATTATATGTGTTTAAGTTCTGGATTGAAAGTAATTGCTGTTCTAACCGATAGTTTAACCAAAGCGTCATCTTCTATGAAGTCAATCACTAGGGGAATGCCCTTTTAGGTTTTCATCATTGTAAGTACCAACATTTTTAATGTTTTGACAATTTTAAATATTATGTCTCTTAAATCTTTGAAAACGATGAAACTAGAAGTGAGATTGCTTCTCATCTATAATTTAACGTAAGCTGTTTTAAATTATTTGTATCTTTATTTGTATTAGCCATTTTTTTTTTATCTTCTTTTAATTAATCGTTCCCAAGAGAGTGAAGGTTAAACGAGAACAAGTGGTTTCATATCCGATTTTCATTCATGATCATCTGTATCGTCTACACCTATCTCCACAAATATATGCGAAATAGAAACTTCAATTTTTAATCAAAATGGACAATTCAGGAGTTCAACACCCTGTAGGTGGATTATATTGAATACATTTTTTTGGATAAAAGTTCATAATGCACAGAATAGAGATCATAAGTCCTCATTGCATTATTTGTACCAAATTTATTTGTAATAGCTACCCGTACGAAATCTATTTTTTTTTAAATTTTTAATTAATTTCAATAGTTTTCTAATATTTTTTTACAGTTACCAACACCGTTCACGGGAGGAGCCTTATTTACGGCAGAGATATAAAATATTAATATAAATGCCAGAAATAAAATCCCAGGCAATACTCACCTAACACAAAGGTTGAGACGACCCCACAAGGAAATTCTATCCAGGTAACTATGAATAGGAATCGGTAAGATCAAGACGAGAGGCAACTTTAAATGCCAAAGAGGCAGAAAATTTTAAATGAGTAGAAGAATGGAGGGTCGAGTCATCGGCATATGAATGTGTAGAATTAGATGAGGTTAGCGGATCTTTAATGAAAAATAAAAATAGAATAGGAGTTAAGACAGAACCTTATATTGGAACACTACAATTGACGGGGAAGTTATGAATCACTCCATTAGTTACAGCTGAAATGGAACGATTTGAAAGAAAGCTAGATATTAGTAAGCAAAGAGAAGAAGGACTTCCAAAGGAGGGGTGGTTTAGAAAGCACTGACGCATGCCTTACCCGGTCAAATGCCTTGAATATATCAAGTACCAAGACTTAAGATTTTCAAAATTACTAAGTCCAGAACATAAATCTGTGAGAGAGGACAGAATATCACCAGTAGTTCTCAAATGTCGAAACCCATACTAACGATTGGAAAGAAGAGAATGGGATTCTACATGATTCATAAAGTGAGTTAATAATGATCTCATAGATCTTAGACGGTATACAAGTGAGAGGTTTAGGGCAATGGCTGGAAATATCAATGATGCTACCTTTCTTTGGAATATGTTGAACACATGTGGGTTTTCAACAGTAAGGCAAAGCGAAAGTCTTGAAGCATAGATAGCATATTTGCAACAGAGTACAAGAAGTAGATGCCTTAGAATTATTTGTCTTTCTGAAAATGGGAAAGAGTTTCTGCCGAAGAACTGGACCATCCATGGGAGAAAATCTCTCTTAAGCCAATGGACTGGAAGTCTATAGGAGAAAATAATCCAAGGTGTGCAGAGTTAGCTTGTCAAAAC
This sequence comes from Armadillidium nasatum, assembly GCA_009176605.1. NCBI lineage: Eukaryota > Metazoa > Arthropoda > Malacostraca > Isopoda > Armadillidiidae > Armadillidium > Armadillidium nasatum. The sequence goes on from SEYY01007868.1 coordinate 24,937, forward strand.
CTGGGACGATCATCTGTGAAATATATTGACTTCGTAACAACTGTTTCAGATAAAATCGATGCTATCAACTAACGCCCTCTCACCTACACTTCGAGTTCGATAAATGTTACACCAAAAATGAAGAGTTTTGGGATCATTGTCATCAGGAATATTTCTTTAGTCTCCATAAAATTAATCGCGATCTGTATCAAACCAAATGGGATAACCTGGTTAAGGTAAACAATGTCGATCTTATTCATAGTCCCACCAAAGAATGTCCTTTCTGGCAAATGGGTGTTTTGACCCAGTTAGGTTAAGGAGGTGATGTAAAGGTTCGTTTAGGACTCATGGGAATGTTGGGAAATCAAATAAGTCTCTACCCGGTAAAACATCTCCATCATTTGGAATTTTTAATAACAGTAGTTCAGTTCTTTCGTCAGCTCCATTTTCCTCATCATCACCTTTGCCAGCAATTACTGCTCCTTCGACCTCTCTTTCCTCTGTTGTCATCTCTCCATCATCGTCCTCTACTCCTACTGTCTGTTGCTTTAGTATTTCTAAATGTCTTTGATGAGGCATTGCTTCAATTTGTTAGAGTAGTAACTTAGACCACCAGGAATAATCCTTTTCAACGTCTAAAAGGTCGCTTGTTTGCTGGAATTTAGAATTCCTTTTTAAACTATAGGCTCTTGAGTTCTGATTGCTAAAGTTCTCTTTTCGTTCAAACTCTGAGATTGAACAACCTCTTTGCTTGCTCTTCATTGAGTTTAGAATTATTCGTCTGATCTTTGTCGTGATACAACTTATTTCTTTTTGCATTCAGAAAGTGAAGTCCTTTCGATTGACTATTATCGTAAAATAACTGAAGATTCAAAAAATGACTTTATTAAATTTCTCAGCTAATCATGAATTTAATTTCGATTGTGTCGTAAACCTCGATGGCCTCCAAACTTTTTTTTAGGACAGATTTAATAATGTAACATGTTTTAATACTTATCAACGATACAAGAGTGTTAATCTACTCATCTGCCAAATTTCGAATTACCTTCCTTGGGTATTTTTTTTTTATTCATTTTTATATTTTTACGTACATTTTGTCTACAACACAATTTTTTTTTTGTCTTTGTTTTATTGATGAGCTCACTTTCCATATATTTCTCTCTGTGATATCGGCGATGCTGTACTCAAATACCGAATAAAAATCAGTACCAGAGAAGGGTTATAAAAAAATCTAATTTTGTTACCTATTAAGAAGATTTGGATCACTAATATGACGATTTGTTTGAAGAAATTTTTTTATTTATTTTCAAAACATCTCAGGTGCTTATATCAGGAATTCTTTATATATATATATATATATATATATATATATATATATATATATATATATATATATATATATATATATATATATATATATATATATATATATATATATATATATATATATATATATATATATATATATATATATATATATATATATATATATATATATATATATATATATAATATATAATATAACTTGGGAAATAATTATGAAACAAATGATATTCTGAAAAATATTAAGCAAAAATAATTTTGAAAATGATAAAAAATATAATAATATATATATAATTTTATATTTATTATTATTATTATTATTATTATTATTATTATTATTATTATTATTATTATTATTATTATTATTGATTATTAGTTATTATTATTATTATTATTATTATTATTATTATTATTATTATTATTATAATTATAAATAGCCTTGTTAGCAAGGTATCTTAAGTAAATTATGAATTCCTATAGATTTGAGACTCTGTTCCAAAATATACCAAAGAAATAATCTTTATTAAAGTTTTGTATATCCCACTTACTCCATGTCAGTTAATATGGGATTATATTATTAGTAAGTTGAATAACTCATATAACACCATTCAAATGGAATAAAATAATAAATTAATATAATACAATGCGTTATAGTAAAAATCTAATTACTTATATGATAATTGCTAGTCAGCCACTCCAACACTTTTCAACAAAACAGCATTATCAAAACTTCAATAACATGATATACTCTTTTCGAAAGCTGTCAAATAGATTGGAAATGATCAATCATGTCATGCAAACTAATTTCTTTACTGTATCTATTCCACCAATGTGACTTATATCTTAAAGTACAGTCACATTGTCCGGATCAGACCTGTCCATGGACGCAGATACCTATATAGGTGAAAAAACTTGTGAGTCCCTGATACTTGAACCCTTCTTAGAAACCTCACTTTACATAGTGAGCATCGGTATTTGGTCCTCTCCCCTTCGTACGAAATAACATTTCCATAACTTAACTTATTATCCATAAATCCTTAATTAATGTAATTCAAATATCTTAAATCTTAAGTTAGAGGGTATAATTTAAACTCATATTACTAGCCAATCTTAAGGTGAGATAACATTTACTCCCTAATACATCATCACTATATTCACATTATATTTCACTATCTTCAATAGTATTTTAATGGGTCGGATAACTCTGATTAGGTTTCTTTCAGATCCATTTTTTACTGACACAATCCTCAGATTGATCTGATACGGATGGTCACACTAATAGTAAAGTTGAGTTTTCCGTAGTATTTATGGAGTACGTGGTGATTGTCTATCTACTGAGTAATACAAGGTTTATCTGTCCCTTATTTTAAAAGTTGGTTATATTTGATGTGTATTGATTCATATTACTGAAGATTTAAATCACAGTATAATTAATAATATTAATTACGATACTTAGATGACTATGATATATATACGTACAGATTTGCCATAGTTAGCAGTTTTTAAAAAGGTCCAGATATTATATAATAATTATGAGCTACTCTCAAGTCGAGGTCCAGAAAACTGAACGTCTACTAACCAAAAAATTACTGTATGGCGTCACGTGCAACCCTACTCAGTTCCCTCTGCTCCTGCATTGCTTAATGCCACTGCTCCCATTCTTCCAGGTAGCTTCCTGCACTCATCGCGCCTGCTCTACTTCTCTCTCTTTCTACTCTAGTGTTCAGTGCCTCCCCTAATGATTCTGCTCCATGCTTCACGTGGCCTTAGTTCTGAATTTCCTAGACACTTCGCCTTGCCTCCTTATATTATAGACATATACTCTCTATACCAAATTAGCTTCCTGCTTCTGCTCCTGCTTCTCGCTTTGCTCCGCTCCTGCTTCTTTGCTCCGTGACCTATACACATGCCCTAGCTTGTCGTCCTGTCTTCTGCGGTCCTTGAACTGCCTAGCTGTCTGCTCCTGCCTATTCTGGCTCCGTGCTAATGCTACCTTCCCTCCTGCTCGAATCGTGCTCTCTTTCTCAACTCCAGGCTGCGTACGTGCACTACTGTTACTGAGGCGCCATAGCTCCTAGCTTCATGTACATGAGCGTATCAAGACAATGTTTATAACTATGAGAACCTTTTCCAGTTTTATCAAGCAATTCAAATTCTTTTAGTCTGACAGTTCAATTTCTTTTTGAACATGAAATAATTAAACTTGGGCTATTATAAACCATCAGATATCTTTTAAACTAAAAATAGGTAACAAATAGAAGTGTCAAGAAATAGATCAACGGAAAAGAGCGAATGTTATTTGTCAAACTTATATAACAGGAAATTATTGTTTTTAGATATGTATAAATTCAATCTACCCAGTTTTTTATTCATTTTATCATTAGTGTTCACTATTATTTAGACCATGAATAACCCAGGTTAGTGTTAAATATAATATATAGTAGGATGAGAATATAATAATATGGAAGATATTACTCAGGTAATATATAAAGAATAATGTATATGTAATTCTATTAGTACGGTAAATGAGTAAATATTAGTTTTATTATATAGGTTACTATATATATCTTCGAATATATGATAAATGTTGTAGGTGTGTATGTTTGGTGTCAGTCTATTCCGGGGCCGATGTGATGAGAATTGATGAAATTGAGTGTGATGTTGTGGGGTTGCATGGTGTGTAGTGTGTGAGATGACGACGTAATCTCTGGAAGGCAGAACCTATGCGCTTGAGGCGTGCGCGCACATGTAAAAGAGGAGGGTAATTATAGAGAGCAGGCCTGAATTGGATGCTCAACTTAAGCTTAAATTAAATAATATGTATATATGATTATAAACCAATATCAGGTATTTCGATTATAGGTAATTCTTGCCTTGTATGTAAGAAGGATTTTGGGGTCTCTTAGAGAATAAAAGTGAGTAAAACAATTCCCCACTTTCGTGATATGTTGTACGGCCTCCTATACCACAAGATAATTATCACACCTAGTAATCAACGCTCATGTCACTCCCTACGAAGCTGACCCCTCGAACCACGAAATGAATATAGTAATTCATGGTCATAGTGTAATTGAGTCAGTGAAGTATAACCGCAAGTCAGACCAGTAGCTGCCACCGATTGTCGAAAGTCTTCTTCGCGAAAGGCGGGCCGTTCTCGGAAGAACTTGAGAGAGATGACATCAACGAGATAAGAGACTGAGATCAAGTAATGTGATCTTGCGATGACATCAACACGAGAAGAGTTAAAGGAATAAGCACATAGTAACTAGTGAAGGAGAAACCATAAAGAAATAAGGAAAAGTAAAAATCAGTGATGTTAATGCCTTGTGTTCTTACAAAAGCAACAGGTTCAGGACTTCGATATCGCCTGCTGCTATTCAGGTCGCGGAGAGAGTATGTTGCGAGCCAACGGCTGTCGAATGGAGTCTGGATAAAAAGTTGTAGGCGAGTTCCCCGGCTGATCATGAGAACTAGATGAAAGCCGATGAGCGTTGAACATTTAATCACCTAAAACGATGAGTCGTGACTACAAGTATCGTAGACAGGGGAGGGTAATACTACAAAGAAGAGAAAAATGTAATAAAATAAATCATTATTTTTTCGAAACCGTTCTATTTGGAGTTTATTTACAAAGTACGTAATTAATTTTAGTTTAAGTTGTGATGTCTCTTAGTATTAGGAAAAAAGAATACTAAAAAATATTAGAACCTATAGAATACTGCAGACTTATCCATATATATGTGTCTCAGTATTCTTTAAATTAAACCAATAAACAAGAAACAAAAGTGATGAAAAATTAGTAAATCTAAGTAAATTTTACTAAGTACTATAGTTCTTACGCCATAAAGCTAGATGAAATATCAAAAGACATGCGCCCACAAATTAGAAACACAGAGAAGAAAATAATAACAACGTTGCTCACAATAATGAGCTAACGCAAAACATACATCGCAATAACATTTATATCACAATTGAATAAAAAATTTATGAGATAATAGAATGAACAAATAATAAAATAGGTAAAAAACAGAATATAAAATTAAAGTTTTAACTAATTCAGACCACATTTATACAAGCACCTGAGAATTCGTTTTAATAGAAAAACTAATAGATATTAGAGTTTAGTTAAATAGAAAAGAAGCAATGATGTCACTCTATACATGGGGCAAAAATTAGAAATTTATATCAACTATCACCCGAAGTCCAGTAAAAATAATAATCTTAATTAGATAGGAGAGAAAAGAGGTATCCGTCACCGTCTCTGAAGAGTTCACCGCCGAGTTACGCCTTGAAAAATTGTCATGTGTGTCACCGCCATTGACCCCACTCACAGTGTGACTAGCCGCTCATATCTCCTCTAAGTTGACTCTGATTGCGTCGAGGCCGAAGGATGAAGGATGTTAGCGCACTTCATTCTTTTCATGAATACACCCCCATGACGACTGTGTCCCTCCCAGTGAGCACAGCTCTAATTTACTTCTCAAGGCGCAATATATTTTGTTTTTAAACATATAATTAAATAAGAAAGCAGTTAGAGCTTTATTACAATAATTTGTAAACAGAGAGTGAGAAGCGAGTTGAGCGCTACAAAGGATGTCATGAAGAACATAAGAGGCTTGGTCTGTGTTTAGCGAGGTTAGACATGTCGACCCAAGATATGAGGATGACAAGAGTTGAAACACTATGAACAGGACCGTTCTTACGAAGAAGTGAGAATAACGTAAAATGAGAACAACCAAAGGGGTCAAAGATATGAGGTAAAGGTAAAACTGAATGTCTATTAGACCCATACATGTCTAACTCAGCGGTATAACGTAGTGATTGTATGCCGCTATAATGGGCTGGTGATCATACTATTTTAAATATATATATATGGTACATTGCAACGCATTCGACGGTGCTACGTCCTCACATCACTTATATATATTATATATATATTATATATATTAATATAATAATACCAACCAGGCCCGGCCATTAATAGGATAAATAAAATACTCGATAGGAAAAATGGAGGTATTATATAGCGCTAGGTTATATGTATATAATTTTAGTGTAAAAATGTATCAAATTTATATCTATATATATAGTGATATTTAATGAATAAATACATAAATATAAGAAAGTATATTAAGATTTTTATCTATTTATTTATTATTCGTAAGCAATATTTATTTTCTTTTCTATTATGCAATTTATATATACTCAATATGGACCCGATCTCCGGGTTGCAAACTTAATTTGAAAGATGTAATTCAAAGCCACCTTGATATATTTTGTAGGTTTAGAATAAATTTAATTTATAATTGTAATTGAACCATTCACTATAAAGTATAAGGTTGAAATTGAAAAAGGTTAACAAGTTTTACAACATCACTTTAAATTAGAGTGGATTATAGCTGCATTCCTATGTTCTCATTAAAATCAATTCTTCTCAGTTATAAATGCAGTCATTTAATTTATCACAGTTGTTTACAGCAGAATAGTTTACAATACAATTTGAGAATTTTTCTGATTTCTTGATGTTTCCTGCATTCAAATAGTTCCGTGAAACTTATCATGACATAAATATTTACTTATGCCGCTAAGGACCCTAATTAAATTTATTGAAAAAAAAATAGATCTTATTTGATACTAAATACCACTTTTATATCAATATAAGTCTGGTGGCTTTACAGTATCAGTTCAATGCTACATAACATACTATTACCATGATATATATCAAACTTGTTTCAATTTTAACTATCAGTATGGTCAAAATTATTATTTTGTGTATAGTTGCAGTCAACAATTGTGAGATAGGGGTTAAAGAGATCAGTTTTAATATGATAACATAATTAATGTTTCAGGTTTTTATAACTAAACATAAATTTGATTACTTTAATCTTACAATAAATTTTCTATAAGAGCCAAGCTTATGCATTTCGAGTAAATTCTGAACATATATCCTTAAGCGATTTAATCTTCCCAAAAACTTTATCTTAGAAAGGTGAGAAGCATTCTGTCAGCCATGTACCTAAAATTCCCTGGATATGACATCATAACGTAGATAAGTTTTTTTATTGTTGATCCTGTAGTAGTGGTTCCCAAAGTTAAATATTTTCAATCAAATCTGTTGGGACGGAATAGGTCCAATCTAAAATCAAAACACAGATGACATTCACTAGTGAAGAGAAGCGGTCAAATGAATAGAAAGAAAATAAATGTCAAAAACAAAAGAAAATCTTTTTCTTAATTTTGTTTCATTCCACTATTATGATAAAATTAATTTTAACCCGGAGTAACCCAGTTTTCCTGATTTTTACCTTGGCGGGGCCCTGGCGTTTATATAGATTATATAATATATATATATTATATATAATATATATATAATATATATATATATATATATATATATATATATATATATATATATATATATATATATATCAGACTATACCCTGTACCTCTTGCTTTCTTCACAGTACCCCAGCAAGATACTTGGTCTTGAACCTTTGATGCAGCTTACCTATTTCCTATTTTTATGTAAAAAATAATCCTTTGCGCCAAAAATGTACCGGTGAGCAAGTCATTGTATTAATTAATGAATGTGAACCTTTACTTGAGGAACAGGAAAAAAAAAGAGTAATAAGTCAGCGAAAGATATTTTCAAAAATGTAACTTTCAGAGAGTACCAATCCTTACATACAAGATTATTATTTACGAAGTGTAAAAATCATTGTCATGACGCGAAGCATTGTTTAATTAATAATAATAACAATATATTATTATTATTATTATTATTATTATTATTATTATTATTATTATTATTATTACTATTATTATTATTATTATTATTATTATTGCTCTTTTAAAAGCAAAGGAAAAAAGACTATATTATTTTTTTCCACCTTTTTTTTTATTGTAAAGAAAGGACAACATTTGGAAAACGAATTTAGTGTAAATTTTTTTTTGATTTTTCCTAAAATACTCAGATCACAAATAACGAAATAATCCGTACCTTGAAATAAAGTTTGAAAAGTAGATTAACTTTATTTCATTTTCCTTTGAGTAAGACACCCGACAGATACCGAGACTTGACGTCCACCACTTTCACTTTCGGTACCGATAAGCACCAAGGCAGAAGTCAATTCAATGCCCACGTGTAACACTTTAACTTTTTGTTGTTCATTAGTGCTTATTTTAACTCTTGTAAGCGACACAAAAGCTCTCATCCATCACTCAAGTACGTCATTCATTTCCATTGAAAAAAATGAATCAATATGTCAAACAAACGAAGGAATTGTTTTCCTTCTCTCTAAAGAGACCAAATTCTACGCAAGAATTATTTGCTTATTAATCTAATAAACTTTATTTATGTAAGTCTTTAAGGTGAAAAATAGCTCTCTATTAATTACCTCTCTTTTACTTTTACTCACGCGCACACACACACACACACACACATATATATATATACAAAAAAAAAAAAAAAAAAAAAAAAAAAAAAAAAAAAAAAAAAAAAAAAAAAAAAAAAAATATATATATATATATATATATATATATATATATATATATAATATATATACTGAACTAAGTATTAAATTAAAAGTAAATTTAAATGAATAAACTGAATTGAATTTAAATAAAAAAATTTTTCCTGTTAATAAGTTTTAAAATAAATCGACTTTGTAAATATAATTGAAATTCATTTTATTAAAAGATAACTTTTTTAACCAAGATTTAATTATTTCATGTGCAAAAGAAATTGAAGCCAGATAAAGATAATTTTGAATTGCTTGAACCGGAGCTTCATAGTTTTAAAATGTTGAAGCAGAAGCAGGAGCAGTAGCAGGAGCAGGAGTAGGAGCAGAAGCAGGATCAGGAGTAGGAGCAGAAGCAGGAGCAGGAGTAGAAGAAGGAGCAGGAGCAGGAGTAGAAGAAGGAGCAGGAGTAGAAGAAGAAGCAGGAGCAGAAGCAGGAGTAGGAGCAGAAGCAGGAGCGGGAGTAGAAGAAGGAGCAAGAGCAGGAGTAGAAGAAGAAGCAGGAGCAGTAGCAGGAGTAGGAGCAGAAGCAGGAGCGGGAGTAGAAGAAGGAGCAGGAGCAGGAGTAAAAGAAGGAGCAAGAGCAGGAGAAGGAGCAGAAGCAGAAGCAGGAGCAGAAGCAGGAGCAGGAGTAGGAAGAAGGAGCAGGAGCAGGAACAGAAGAAGGAGCAGGAGCAGAAGCAGGAGCAGAAGGAGCAGGAGCAGGAGCTCAGTAATTTTGGAATAACGCAGTCTGGACCCACTTGGAGACTCAAATTTATTTACTGGCACCGCAATCATGGCAAAAATGACTGTGAAAATATTAATAACGCCAAAATTTTGACTCCACCCTTTAAATAAGGGCTGTAAACACTAGACAGGAATGGAATATGTACTCCACACAGATACGAAACACTTACTAATCCTTACAAGCATCTGAGGTGTTGTAAAGATATTCTGAAGATGCCTCAGAGTACCCAACCTCTTAGAGACCTTTTTTAGTGAGAGAAAATGAGATCCTTCCAAGAATGGCATCAAAAAAATGAAAATACCAAGAATATTGATATAGGATAAGGATAGTTGCCGTTTACCGTGGCTCAAACGGTAAAGTTGTATGGAAAATTATTTCGAGAAGTCAGAAAGGAAATTGAGTTTTTGAAGCATCGAAAACACCTGTTTTCTCTGCCTAAATTAGAAATACAAGAAAGATAAAAAATTAGTTGCAGCATGATCACCCTCCTGTCAATGTTCATCTGCTTAAAA
>SEYY01007868.1:37500-42500 GCA_009176605.1 Armadillidium nasatum
TAAGAAAAGGCAGTTGCAAATTCCTGAAGAGAGTTGTTCAGAAGATCAATTGGAAACTCTAGAAAAGAGTTGTTGAGAAGACCAGTTGGAAACTCTAGAAGAGAATTGTTGAGAAGACCAGTTGAAAACTCTAGAAGAGAGTTGTTGAGAAGACCAGTTGAAAACTCTAGAAGAGAGTTATTGAGAAGACCAGTTGGAAACTCTACAGGAGAGTTTTTGAGAAGACCAGTTGGAAACTCTAGAAGAGTTGTTGAGAAAACCAGTTGGAAACTCTAGAAGAGAGTTATTGAGAAGACCAGTTGGGAACTCTAGAAGAGTTGTTGAGAAAACCAGTTGGAAACACTAGAAGAGAGTTATTGAGAAGAAGGTCAGCTAGAAGTTTAAAAGGTATCACGATAGTTTGGAATAAATCTGCCTAGCTGAAAAAAAGTGCGTGACAATGAGTGATGTTCATTGTGCTTTGGTCCGAGGAAAGAATCGTGAAGAAGACACTTTATTCCGATTTAATTTTATTTATTTCTAAGTCTACGAGAAGGTGATTAGCATTTTTGAAAAGACCACGAGAACATGGTGCCTTTTCTTTGGAAGCTGAAGAAGGAGAGAGTTGGCCACCCTTTGATCTTGAGATCAGTGTGGGGGATGAAGGTATAATTATGTTGGTAAGTTTTGAGATAATGAGCTTTCACATGTTTATTAGTATTAATATAATGGTTAAGTGATTAAGTTTAGGAATCAATTATTAAGCCGCCTTCGAACGAGGAAGTTTATTATTCTTTCTTAAAAACTATTATTATTATTATTATTATTATTATTATTATTATTATTATTATTATTATTATTATTATTATTATTATTATTATTATTATTATTATTATTTGTGTGGGTTCAAAGGACGATTTCGTCTCTCCAGAAGCCCATTTCAGTTTAGTATTAAAACATGTAAAGTACAAGATATTTGTATATGTAAATTTGTAACTGAAAAAATAAATAAAGATTAAAGATTAAAGATTATTATTATTATTATTATTATTATTATTATTATTAATTATACTATATATATATATATATATATATATATATATATATATATATATATATATATATATATATATTATATATATATATATATATATATATATATATATATATATATATATATATATATATATATATATATATATATATATATATATATATCTAATTAAAAAAAGACAAAAAATTGAGTTATTAGGCTTCACTAATATTCAATTTATTACTTATTTTTGCCCGAAATCATTGTAAGTTCACACTAAATTTTACGTTTTTTTTCGACCGCTGAAAAAAGTTTCTTCAATTGAGCTTGAACCCAAAATCGTATTGCAACTTTAAAATTCAATTATCTATTTATAATATGAAAAATACTTTATAATTTATTCCAAGTAATTTTGCCAGTTCATTGTTTCAAACCCGTTAACTGTATACTGCAATTAATTACTATTTACAAAGAAATCTATATAGTTATAAAATACATATGAAAGAAATATTGTCTTACCTCTGGAAAAATTCGCTTTGGACCACATTTATGGCCCACGACTAACATTAAATAGTCACCAACAAATTATATCCGAAATCAAGTAATAAAAGAAAAGATAAAAAATGCACAACCTGTAAACATTTGCTAGTACATTACGAAAATTATAACTTAAGTTAATGTCCGTTTAACATTATTGCTTTGAAGTTTGAGCCTGAATGAATCTGTAACAAAGAAACGATAAACTTTACAACAAAATGCCGAAAATACTTCATTGAAACGAAGGTCTTGCGTCCTTGACGTTAATTACGCAGTATTTAGAATTATATGTGCCGGAATGAGTTTTAGCAAACATACATACAACTTTTCAGTAGGCGCGAGCACACACACGCACACACGCAATATATATATATATATATATATATATATATATATATATATATATATATATATATATATATATATATATATATATATATATATATATATATATATAATATATATATATATATGTATATATGGTGCCACCAGGACTCGGCCGCGGCTTGTCCTGATGCACGGTCTATTTTTTCATTAATTTCTGCAACATTCGCGGTCTTTTGCACTTCTAATTTCCACTTTGTCGAACACCACCTCTCTTCTTCTAGACCTCATCTCTTATTCTTAACCGAAACTCAGGTGTTTGAGCGTTCTGACAGCAAACCCTATTCTGTTTCCTCCTACTGTCTCTATCCTCAATTTTCAGCCAAAGGCGGTTGTTGCGCATATGTGCGCAACGATGTTTTGTTCTCGTGTCTCTAATTTGGAGTCTTCCGAATTTTCCACCTTATGGCTTAAGCTCTCTTGCATTCTACGACTAAATTCATTTGTTCTGTTTATTTATCTCCTAATTCTACTGACTATGCTAAATTCTTCGACTATTTAAACTCCAAAATAGAGCACATTCTTTCTTCTTCTCCTTTCTCTGAAATCATCATTTTAGGTGATTTCAATGTTCACCACCGCCAATGGCTTTCATCTAGTTCTCATGATCCAGCTGGTGAACTCGCCTTCCAATTTTCTATCCACAACAACCTTGAGCAGTTGGTGCAACTCCCTACCCGTATCCCTGATCGTCTTGGTGATGAACCCAACATTCTAGACCTTTTCCTAACTTCTAATCCTTCTCCTTATACTGTTAAACTCTTTCCTCCTCTGGGTTCATCCGATCACCTTCTTATCTCTGTATCTTGTTCTGTCTCTTCAAGTCTTCCGCAAGAACGGCCCCCGCCTTCTACGGCGAGGAAACGTTTCTTGGCATTTCGGTGCCGCTAACTGGTCTGACTTGCGGTTGTACTTCTTTGATTTCCCATGGAATGATTATTGCTTTCCGTGGGAGGGGTCCCTCGGAGTGTGCAGAGCGCATAACCGAGGTGATTCTCTCTGGCATGGAGGCGTACATTCCATATTCTTTCCCTTCTACTAAACCTAACAAACCTTGGTTTAACTCTGCTTGTTCTCGTGCTATCCGCCGCAGGGATGCTGCCTTCAGGGATTACCGTCGTCTTCAAACTCCAGAAACTCATGCTACTTATATTTCATCCCGGAATCGTGCAAAATCTATTCTTCGTAATACTAAAAAACTCTTTTCTCCGTCGAAAATGCAATAATCTTTCTGGTTCTTCTTCTTCACGTTCTTTCTGGCATTTTGCAAAAAATGTCAACTCTAACTTTGCTTCTTCCTCTTTCCCTCCTCTAGTATCTTCTGACGGCACAACTGCCGTTTTACCTTCCTCTAAAGCTGAACTCTTTGCTCAAACTTTTGCCTCTAATTCAACCTTAGACGATTCCGGAGCTATTCCTCCTCCTTCAACCCCTCTAACTCATTTATGCCTAAAATTGTAATTTCTTCTAAAGATGTCATTTCTGCTCTCTCTGAGCTTAACACTAAGAAGGCGTACGGTCCTGATGGTATTCCTCCTGTGGTTCTCAAAACTTGTGCTTCCGAGCTTGCACCCTGCCTTGGTAAACTATTTCGTCTTTGTCTTTCTACTTCAACCTTCCCTTCTTGCTGGAAACGTGCGCTCATTCATACCTGTGCCGAAGAAGGGGGACCCCTCTCAACCCTCTAACTATCGTCCTATTTCTTTAACCTCCGTTCTTTCTAAAGTTTTCGAATCTATCCTTAACAGGAAGATTTGGAAACATCTCAATTCTTCTAATCTTATCTCAGATCGCCAGTATGGCTTTCGTAAGAAACGCTCTACTGGTGATCTTCTTTCCCTTCTCTCTGACTCTTGGTCCTCCGCTCTTCGGCATTTCGGTGAATCTTTTGCTGTTGCGCTGGACATATCGAAAGCTTTCGATAGAGTCTGGCACAAAGCTTTGATTTCCAAACTTCCCTCTTTCGGAATCTATCCTTCTCTCTGTGATCCTTCTCTCTAATTTCCTTTCCGGTCGTTCTATAGCAGCTGTTGTAGACGGCCACCGTTCTTCCTTTAAATCTATTAATAGTGGTGTTCCTCAAGGATCTGTCCTATCCCCAACACTTTTTCTACTTTTCATTAATGACCTTCTCTCTATTACTTCATCTCCTATCCACTCCTATGCTGATGACTCCACCCTTCATTACTCCTTTCAATTTTGAAAGACGTCCCCTCCCAAAAGAAGTTAATTGACTCAAGAAGGGTGCCTTGGAGCAACTAACCTCTGATCTTTCTCGTATTTCAAATTGGGGCAGAGAAAACATGGTTGTTTTCAATGCCTCAAAAAACTCAATTCCTCCATCTCTCTACTCGACACAATCTTCCACACAACTATGATATCTTCTTCGAAAACACACAACTCAAACCTTCATCTGTCCTTAATATTCTTGGTGTTTCTTTTTCTCGTGATCTTTCTTGGAAAGATCACATTACTTCTCTTTCTAAACAAGCTTCTAAGAGGTTGGGTGTTCTGAGGCGCCTTCAGTAATTTCTTCACGCCACCCCAGTTGCTTGCTCTGTATAGGGGTGTTGTTCGCCCCTGTATGGAGTATGCTTCGCACATCTGGGGTGGTTCCACACATACAGCTCTCCTTAGAGAAGGTGGAGTCTAGGGCTTTTCGTCTTATCAACTCTCCTGCTCTTACTAACTCTCTCCAATCTCTTTCTGCCCGTCGAATTGTTGCGTCACTCTCTCTTTACTATCGCTATTACAACGGACACTGCTCTTCTGAACTCTCTCGTCGCATACCTCCTCCATTGAGAAGGGCTCGTGCGACACGCCTTTCTACACAGTCTCATCCTTTCTCTGTCCAACTCTCCGACCCCAGACTTAACCGCTATGCTCAATCTTACATATACTCTACTGGTAAAGTCTGGAACACACTCCCTTCATCTGTTTTCCCAACTTCCTTTGACTTGCACACTTTCAAAAGCCGTGTATCTGGACACGTCGGCCATTATCGACCATGATAATAGATCTTTCCCCAACTCTGGTGGAATTTGGTAGGCCTCTGGCCTTTGCCCAC
>SEYY01007869.1:10000-21390 GCA_009176605.1 Armadillidium nasatum
ATATTTGCTTTCCACCTCTTATTCACTCTAACTGTACTGTAACTAACCCTCCTTTCTGAAAAGGCTAATCTATTCAGCCTCTTTTCTTCATCTAATTTCAACCTGGGAGAGTCTATCATGGCTCATCGTACTTCTCCTATCAGGTGTTCTATCTGTAATCACACATGATCTGGTGCATAAGATTCTGGAATCTATGCATGGCTTTTCTCCTTTTTGTATTTAGGTAGCAGTTCTAGTCCTTCCAACTATCGCCCTATAGCCCTCATTTTTTATACTGTCTAAAATCTTTGAAACTGTCCTCAATTCTCGTTTCCTGGATGATCTCTAATTTTATTTCTTTCTGTCAGATCATAAGCATCACTTTCAACACTCTTTATCTATTAGAAACAAAATAAAACACGTACCCAGAACAAACTTTGAAGGGAGGCAAACGATTTTCTAGGACGGGCAAAAATATTAATTTTTTTCCATATATATATATATTTATATATATTATATATATATATATATATATATATATAATATATATATATAATATATATATATATATATATATATATATATATATATTATATATATATATATATTACTTCTTCTTTTTCTTATATTATTATTAATTATATATATTTAAATGCCTTAAACATTGGGGCTCAAAACAGTGTTTTTCCCTAGCAGCCCCTTTTCAGAGAAATGGACAGTCCATTATTATTATTAAGATTATTATTGAATTTAGTATATAGGACCTACTTTTAAACTTTAAGCCTGTAAATGTACTATTCCCTGAATAAAATTTTTTGAATTGAGTTATTATTATTATTATTTTTATTATCATATTGTTATAATATTGTTTAGATAATTATTATTATTGATTACTTTATTATTATTTTATTATTATTATTATATTTTAGAATTTTCTTCTACTTCTTTTCCTTCTAGAATCCTTTACTTCTTTTTCTTCTACTTACTTCTTATATTTCTCCTACTTCCTCTACTCCTCCAACTACTACAACTATTACTATTATTTCTTCGTATATGAATGTTGCAGTGCACTATAATATTTTCTGAAAATGATTTTGGAAGTGATCTTCAGTGATTTTGATTTTGAAGGTGATTTTGATTTTGATTTTTCCAAATCGCCGTTTTGGAGGATTTTGAGTTTAAAATCACTGTTTTGTGGGGTGATTTTGATTTTCAAAATCACTAAATTTAGTGATTTTGCCCATCCCTGTATATATATATATATATATATATATATATATATATATATATATATATATATATATATATATATATATATATATATATATATATATATATATATATATATATATATATATATATATATATATATATATATATATATATATATATATATATATATATATATATATATATATATATATATATATATATATATATATATATATAATATATATATATAAATATATATATATATATTAAATTTATAATAAATTATTAAATTTTGTAAAAATAATTTTTTTTTTTTTAGGGTAAACCATTTATTTTATACTTAATTCTAAACACGTAAATTGTTTCTGCTTTATTTCGAAAAAATATTTTCGTTATTTTATTTTATATTATTTTATATTAATTTATTTTTTTTTTTTTTTTTTTTTTTTTTTTTTTTTTTTTTTTTTTTTTTTTTTTAATTTATTTATTTACTTTTATATATATTATTTTACTATAGCTTTTAAAGGAAAATAATTTTCATGTAAAATAATGTTACCCTTAAAAAAATTGTTTTCTTTAAAATAATTAATAAATTAAAGCCGTAACTAATGTGTAAAAGATTTAAATATTTGACTTGTATATCTTTTCATTGATCGAAGCAATATTTCCCATCCTGTAGGTTCCAACACTCTATGGGGTTAACCAAGTTTTTCCTAATTCGGTGGTCCGAAGATATAAGACCGGCACAAAAGATGTCCAATGCCGATTGATTTAGAAATATGTAGACATGTATTTTGAATCAATTTAGATTATTTTGTAGAATATACGTTAAAAATAAATTTGGATTTGGGTTTGTTTTTCATATTAAATTAAGGTAACTTTTCTTAAGCGATGGTTTCAAAACATCAATGATTCCTATGCTATCTTCAGTTTAAGACCAAGATAAATAAAAAAAAAAAGCACTCTCAAGACTTCAAACTTTTCTCTTTCTTTAAAACTTATAAACATTGTCAGTAACGGTTTTTATTATTATTATTTCTCTCTTGGAAAAATCAGAGAAAGTAGTTTTTACCGTCGTTTTTCTGTCTTTCCTGTAAATAATGTAGCATACTTATAGTTTTATACTGGCTGTGTCATAGTTACTTTCGTAAAGTTTTACTTTATGATATTTTTGTTTTATTATTATATATAATATATATATATATATATATATATATATATATAATATATATATATATATATATATATATATATATATATATATATATATATATATATATATATATATATATATATATATTATATATATCCTCTACCTGTCGATCACTTGTTTTTTGTCAATATGGAACTGCACTTTCCTTGCACTACCAATGTTTGAAAGGACACCATTTTAATATTTTTACAATGACTTTTCTTCAGAACTTTCTATAGTCACTTACTAGTAACTTTCTTTGTGGGAATCTGCTCTCATTATAAGTCTTTCTAAACAGTCTCTTCCTTTCCCTTTCACCTCTCAGACAGACCCCTACACTTAACCACTTTATCATCGCTTATTCCAGTGATGAGCGAATCCGGTAACTTTCGAATCCGAACTTAAATCCTCAACCCTCAAATCCGAATCAAAATTATTTTCAAATTTTAAGAATCTGGATCCGAATCTTTAAAAAAATAACCGAATTCGGATTCGCAAATCACTGTCACTTGCTATAAACCAATTAAAATTAATTTATATATTACATTTTAAATTTTAATTAATATATAATTATTTATTATATGTAATTTCAGCATATATATATATATATATATATATATATATATATATATATATATATATATATATATGTTATTGGGTTTATATTTTAAAGAACCCTGATGTTAAATAAGAGACAGTAATGTGACTGTCTGTCCTAAATATTAAAGTAAAATAAACCAAATATTAAGATATATTAGCCTAAATTAAAAGTAGTAAATTATAAACAATAAGAATATAAAATCACTCACCGAGTATTAAGATAAAATGAGCTTCTAGCCAAGTTTGTTATTTAATTATAACGTTTATTTGTTTTCCATAAAAAGTGGATATAGAGTTAGTGCCTTTAATCGTTAAAGACTTTATTTAAGTTAAGTATTTAAAAAAGACCTAGTACCTCTCTCAACTGAACAATTGCCATATAATCATCAAGGGCAAATCTTGACTCTATTACTATATTTATAAACTAAAAAGTGTAGGTCAAGTATAATAGTCAATTTTTAAACCCCATAAAAACCTAACAAAAACCCACTCTTAGCTAAAATTAAGGTAAACTATGCAAATCAAAACAAGAGTAGGTCGTCAATGTCTTTTAGTTCCCATATAGCAATCTGAGCCCAAATTCCAGCCCTAATATTTTCTGTAAACAATTAATTAGTTAAAAGAAAGGTTTTAGGTTATACTTAATTCCTGAAGATCTTGATCGTCTTGGATTGATGTTATATTTTACAATAAACAATTTACATTTTTCAATTTTATAAACTACGAGCTCTAAGGTATATTTGGCGAGTGAAGTCTAGCGTGTTTAAAAAATCGCCTAACCTTCTTGTTGCCATTCCTATGAAAATCTAGTTTTTTGGGGAAATTTGGGTACTTAAAAAATAGACCAGTTAGATTTTCACTAAAAAGCAAATATAAACCAAAATTAATTTTATCTTTAAAAGCAAATGCAAGTATTTTCGCAATAATCCCAAAAAAAAAAAAAAAAACTAATCTATTTATTCATAAGGAAAAATATCTATTTATTTATATATAAGTTGTGTTTTTCACAACAAATTAGATAATATATATGGCATTATTAGATAATTACTTTTTATTTAAGTAAAATATTAAAACAATTAAACATTTACTTACAACACTGACTTGTACTTCAATAACAAACAATTGAGCAAACAAATTCAATGGGAGCGATGGCTTTGCATGATTATTCAAGTAGAAAATTTAAACTTTACTAAACGATGTAACTTGTACTTAAAATAAAAAAAAATAACATACATTTGAGCAAACAAATTCAATGGGTGCATTGGCTTTGCATGGTTTTAGAAAGTTTGGATAAATTTGGCTCATAACTTGTTGTTTTAAGTTTCAAACACGACTCCAAATTTTCATTTGTTAGTTGGCTTCTTACTTTACTTTTAATTATATTCATGCAAGGGAACGCTTGCTCGCACGAATATGTCGATCCGAAGATAGTCAGCACTCCAAATGCCAACTTCTTCATCTCACTGTAGCAATCTGGAAGACTATTTCATGCGTCATATATAAGTGCCTCAACTCACGGCATTTCTTTTAAAGCTGTCCACTTTTGCTTCGTTACGTACATACATTTCTGGACCTCCAACTCTTCCAACTTGCTTCTCAACTCTGTAAATTTTCCACTCCACAAAGCTTTACTTTTTAAATCGATCAATTGCATTTCTAGAGATCCAGTATCAATTCCAAATGGCTCAATGTGGATTTCGTTACTATTTGTGTTGAGAGGATTTACTATGAATGCTAGAGTGGCTTTGTTGGTTTTGAATTGCTCAAATCTGTCAGCAAGTTCATCTTTCATTTTTTTTATAACTTCTGAATTAATTCGTGTCAGCAGTTGCACTGGTTTTATTGCGATATTGCTTTAGAAATTGAAAATGAAGTAATTTACCGCTCTGAATATCTTCTGCAAAAAGAATTAATTTTTCTTCAAAACAAACCAATTCTTCTACCAAAACATAGGCTGGGTTTCCCTTTCCTTGCAGTTTTAGATTCAGCTCATTTAATTTTGCTGTGATATTCCACCATAAAGTAAAATTTTTGCAACCATTTGTCGTTCTCTAATTCAGGGTGATTAATGCTTTTTTTCATTTAGGAATGTATTTATTTCATTCAAGCACAAAGCAAAACGTTTCAACACCTTACCTTTGGAAAGCCATCGCACTTTATTGTGAAGAAGGAGGTCGGAATACTGAGTAGTCTCCATTTCGTTTAAGAATTCTTTAAACTGACAATTGTAGAGTGCTTTTGACAAGATGCTGTTAACAATCTTGATTACCAAATTCATGACCTCAACTATTTCGGCCGTAAATGTTTGGGCACAAAGCGCTTCTTGGTGTATTATGCAGTGAAACGTAAGAATTTCGGGGTTTATTTTGCTCTGAAGAATCGTTGTTGCCCCTTTATTTTTTCCTTTCATACTTCTGGCTCCATCAGTTGCTATTGAAACGATTTTATTTAAATCGATCTTATTGTCTTCAAGGCATTTTTGCACGGCATTCGCTATATCTTCCCCTCTAGTTTGTCCCGAGAGCGGTAGCAATTCTAGAAGTTCTTCTTTTGGACCTTGGGAAGACATATACCTGACAAAAAGGGCAACTTGTGCCGTGTCTTTTATGTCGCAAGGCTCATCTATAGCAAGTGATAAGGCAGAAGAAAGTTGTATATCTTCCACCTGCAAATATGTTACATTTGAAGACATTTTAGCTATTCTATCTTGTACTGTTTTAGCGGATAGTGGCAAATCTTTGATTTTTTTCAAGATTTCTGGTTTGTTTTTGAAATCACGAAACAGTTCTTCAGATGCACGTATGAAGCAGTCTTTGACATACTCACCACCTGTGAATCGTTTGCCTTTTTTTGCAATTTCTAGTGATACCGCGAAGCTTGCCAGATTAACATTACTTGTAGATTGCGTCCAGTTACTTAACATGGAACTTGATTGCTGTTTTTGTTTATGGAGCTCGTCGACAGCTTTTTTTCGTTCTTCGCCGGCTGGATATTTACTAGCAAACTGAGTATGTTTTTTAGTGAAGTGTCTCTCTAAATTTGATTTCTTATTGTGTGCGAGTTTTTCGTGGCAAATGAGACAAGTCGAAAGGCCATCTAAGTTGATTATGAAAGCAAACGACTCCGTCCAATCCCGAATGAATTCTCGATGCTCTTATTCAGTTCTTCTCTTTTTTTTGGAGATGACATGCGTGCTGTGAAGCTGTAATACAGAATTTTTAAAATTATTAATTAGGTATCCAAAACAGCAGATGACAAGTTTTGCAATTATTTACTATGTCAACGTATACCTAATTAAATACACACGAGAAGCTGGGCATAATGAAATATAATTTATCAGAAAACATTTTACAACGATATTTCCCAATTAAAAATACTTACCAAAATAAAATAAATAATTCTCTAATAATTTAATTATTAAAATAAATAATTTAGACACGAAACACTGTTTGTCTCACTCTCACGTAGTGATTGACTATAATACATAGTTTCGTCACATCTGTGGTCGCCTCCCGTGTGCAGTGATCGCCGACTGGGACGAACGGACTTGTCAGAACGTGTTTATCACGGCGCAGTCTGCACATTTTAGTTTTTTTATTTTATTTTGGCAATTATTAGATACTTAGTTTACATATTTGCGTATGGAACTAAAGAGCCGCATGTGGCTCGCGAGCCGCAGGTTGCCGACCCGTCCAACCTATTCCGAAGAAAGGTATATCGATATATCGGCTTTAAAAATATCATCAAAATTTTTCGATTCTATCGTAAAAAATTATAGATATCGATATATATTGGGACTCATTCGGCATAAGTATAAACTAGGCCTCCATTTTTAATCTTTTTGTTTTGCTGTTAAAATTTTATGAATTTGGGGTTGGCTATTGGAGGCAAGAACATCTGCAGGTGGCTTTTCATGCTGGGACATTTTCATAGTGCATTCAAACTTTGGTGTAGTGTTCATCTCATGATTTAATTAAAAATAGAATTTTGTTTTCTAAAGTTACTTGTGGGAGACTAATGGTCGTGAAGCAGCACTGCCCTATTTATTGACCATAGTTTCTTAATTCTATTGTGTTTGTTTCACCAATGTACCATTGTTTGAAATTCAACTTTACATAGAATGCACATGTTGTATTCACTTTACTTTTCAGCAGGGTTGGCATTGATTAAATCAAATTGATTTAATCAGTTGATTAAATCAATTGATTTTTTTATGAAAAAATCATGATTTTTTTGATTTTTTTGATTTATTTGATTTTTTTGATTTTTTTAAAAAATAATAAAACTTTTTTTTTATTATTTGTTTTATTTTGTCATATTTTTTGATACATAATGATATAACAGATATATTAGTTCCTTCTTACTGTGTTAAAAAACTTTAAAGTAGTTTATATATTAGAAATATAACTTCCTTAATATTTGGTTCAAGATTTCATATAGGGTAATACAAGAATCTGATCTTCATTAATATAATTTATCCAATATAGAACTGTTAGAGTTTAGAATTCCTAATATATATTCAATCAAATCTTCAACAAAATTTTATTGAGCTTTAATCTAATGCAATTTGAGGTTATAGACAAAAGAGAAAACAGAAAAGACAATTCCTTTTAATTTTCAACCATTTAAATTTTTATACATTATAAGAAAACAATATACCTCTATATAAATTATAAAAGAAATAAAATTTAAGCACTTTTGATGCATAATCATTAATCCATAAATTAAATACATAACTTGCAATATATATATAATATATATATATATATATATATATATATATATATATATATATATATATATATATATAATATATATATATATATATATATATATATATATATATATATATATATTTTGCAAGTTATGTATTTAATTTATGGATTAATGATTATGCATCAAAAGTGCTTAAATTTTCTTTCTTTTATAATTTATATAGAGGAATATTGTTTTCTTATAATGTTGTATAAAAATTTAAATGGTTGAAAATTAAAAGGAATTGTCTTTTCTGTTTTCTCTTTTGTCTATAACCTCAAATTGCATTAGATTAAAGCTCAATAAAATTTTGTTGAAGATTTGATTGAATATATATTAGGAATTCTAAACTCTAACAGTTCTATATTGGATAAATTATATTAATGAAGATCAGATTCTTGTATTACCCTATATGAAATCTTGAACCAAATATTAAGGAAGTTATATTTCTAATATATAAACTACTTTAAAGTTTTTTAACACAGTATGAAGGAACTAATATATCTGTTGTATCATTATGTATCAAAAAATATGACAAAATAAAAAAAATTAAAAAAAAGTTTTTTTTTTTTTTTTTTTTTTAAAAAAAAAATCAAAAAAAATCAAAAAAATCAAAAAAAAAAAAAAAAAATTTTTTTTTGATTTTTTTGATTTTTTTAAAAAAATCAAAAAAATCACCAACCCTGCTTTTCAGTTATCATGTCTCATTCAATTTGTTTATAATTTATTGATTTAGGAAAAAAAAGAAAAGATTAGTAATTTCTATTGCTTCTCTCTCTCTCTTATATATATATATATATATATATATATATATATATATATATATATATATATATATATATATATATATATATATATATATATATATATATATATATATATATATATTTTTTATTTTTTTTTTTTTTTCGATTGTCAGAAAATATCGAAGAGGCCTAACCTAAACAAGAACGTTGGCGAGAATTAGAGGCTATTGCACCAGACATACACACAATTATTACTTATTTTTGTAGCAGAACCTAATTTGACTTATCATAACCTGAACTACTGAAGTTGCCATAAAAGAGGCCTAACCTACACAAGAAGTTGCTGTAAAAGAGGCCTAACCTATACAAGAACGTTGGCACGACATACTAGCCTAGGACCATATTACATCACAAATAGAATATATATATATATATATATATATATATATATATATATATATATATATATATATATATATATATATATATATATATATATATATATATATATATATATATATATATATATAATGCAAGAAGAGACCAATCACTAGAACAAATTACACTTATATCTTGAAGATTCATATTTAAAGAACAAAAACAACGGATACAATGACAGTCAAAGGTAAACTGAAATTTTTTGAAAAGAAATTATAGGTATAAAAGTATCAATTAAAATAAAATATCGACCAAAAAAATATTGACATAAAAAATATCGAAAGTCACAAACAATCAACACCTAAGCCCAAATTCTAACTATTATTTCCTTTTTTTTTTAGCTTCAAGATCTTTTAAAATCTAGTCATATTAGAACTGGTCAAAAAAAAGTCAAAGAACAGTTTCATTTAATACGTCTGTCAAGTTAGCAAAAGATTTTAGCTAAAGATTTTTTTTAAGGACAAACTTCAGAGGACAAATAGGACAGACAACCAGTGTAAAAATAAATAAATAAGAATTATTAAAATATAATTTAAAAAATATATATATGTATCATCATCACTCACGGGTCGGGGGGCAGAGCCCCCCGTAGATAGGTTTGTGTGCCATGCATCTGAATTCATTAATTTATTATATTTTTAAACATATTTTACTATTTATTATTTATTTTATTTTTACACTGGTTGTCTGTCCTATTTGTCCCCTGAAGTTTGTCCTTAAAAAAAATCTTTAGCTAAAATGTTTTGCTAACTTGACACACATTCTCTTAATAGCATGGTGTATATTTTTGGCAGATGATTAAAATAATTATTTTTATTACTTTTAAATATTTTTTTTTTTCTTATAAAATCATGTTATTCGTTGATTAACGTAAAAAAAAAAAATGTTTTTGTAGTTAGGCTGAGTAGAAAAAAAAATTCAGGTCTGCATCTCAAAAGAATTACCGAAGTAACAACAGATTTAAGCTTAAAGATAATCGAAATAGACTTCTTTTATGAGTAGATAAGTGACAAATGAATTTTATGAGTAATGGTGAAAAGTGTAAAGCTATTCATAAAATTTACTTGAATGAAAATTCTAATTATAATATAATTAATTATAATAAGAGTGGAGATTGGCTCAAA
This sequence comes from Armadillidium nasatum, assembly GCA_009176605.1. NCBI lineage: Eukaryota > Metazoa > Arthropoda > Malacostraca > Isopoda > Armadillidiidae > Armadillidium > Armadillidium nasatum. Next base: position 20,047 of record SEYY01007869.1, read on the forward strand.
ACTGTGAACCAAAAACAATATTTGGATATGATTATTAATATTTATTTAAAAGTGGCTAATCATCATATAAAAGCAAGGAATTTAGCCTTTTTTTTGTTTTTGTTTTTGTTTTCTTTTTTAAATAAGATTTTAAGTGTAATAAATTGATAAATCACCATGTTGATTTCAAAAGCAAGAAAATTATAAGTAAACTCTGTAATAGGTATGTTAGATCAGTATTATAGTATTCAACCTATTTTTAAGCCCTCGTTTAAGAAAATATATATTTATGATGGAAAGAGAGTAACAAAGTGCTCCAAGAATGATATCTGGCCTTGAGAGTAAGAGTTATGAGGAGAGGCTGAAGGAGTCAGGAATGTTTTCTGTAGAAAGGTGATTTCTTGGACAAGATATGTTAGAAGTTTACAAAATATTTACAATTTTCAATAATATTGAAGTCAATAGGAGAATATGGAAGCGAAATGAGGGTTCACAATTAAAAAATTTTAAACTACTCATTCAGCATAGTTTATTTTTGTAATGGTTTGCCACAGAAAGTTTAACATTTAAGAAAAGATTGGATAGGCATACATGGGTTATCTTTGCATCATATCATTGCTAAGCCAATTTGTGGGAATGATAGTTAGTTATTACAGCTACTCTTCAAACAGTATATATGACCATAGTCTAATCAAATGAAAATTCGTGTGTAGTTTTAATTTTAAATCTAAATTAGTGAAAATTTTGAAGGTGTCCTTATTTTTTTTTTCTTTTTCTCTTCTCAGTTCGTTAATCCTTTGGAAAATATTTTCATTAAAATAAATATTAAAATGGATTTCGAATGCAAAGCTGAAGTAAAAGTAGAAGAGTTAGACTTGGAATATGACTCTTATCAACAAAATTCTCAGGTGAAGTATATATATATATATATATATATATATATATATATATATATATATATATATATATATATATATATATATATATATATATATATATATATATATATATATATATATATATATATATATATTAGAGATATACCGATACCAGTAAAGAGGCTGATACCGATACCGATACTCTATTTTTTAAGGGGCCGATACTGATACTTTAATAGTAAGAAATACACAGGAATAAGATAGAACATTTGTGTACTGCCAGGCAACTGAGGATTGCATTTCTGAACAACCAATACTTAGTTATGTATTTCATGTTTGTGCCCTAGTATATTTTATAAATTAAAATATTATCTGTTAGGAATAATAAATGTTTAGAACAGGGATGGAGAGTCGGAGTCCGTAAATTAAGCGACTCCTACCGACTCCCTTCCTTACTCACCTAGTTTGTACCAACTTTTTAGTTTTT
>SEYY01007870.1:0-15000 GCA_009176605.1 Armadillidium nasatum
AATGAAAGAGTAAGTGTTTGCAAGTTTGTTAAATCTAACAAACTAGTTTGACTTAACCTAACTTTGACTTGAAGGGTAAATGTATGCCTAAAGGACAGCAAATAGGACTAACCTTGCGAATACTGGCTCTTTCAGTGTATATCTAACAAACTAGCTTGACTTAACCTAACAAAGATTTGAAGGATAAATGTACACACAAATTATTGAATACTGGCTCTTTCATTGTTTATCTAACAAACTAGTTTAACAACCTAACCTTAACTTAAAGGGTAAGTTACTTTAAAAAATCTGGTATGGTATTGGTCATTTTTAGCTGATACTGATACCAATACCTGAAAGCTCGATACCAATAAGATACCAAAAATACCTTAAAAATATACTGATATATATAATATATATATAGGAACATAGGAACATAGGAAAATAGAGACAGTTAGAAGCCACAAGGGCCTATCGAGACTGTCCCAGTCCAAACAAATAATAACAATAACAATACTAATACATGCATGAAAGACTAGGTCTGTCCTATCCCTAGTTATCAGTTTACTCATGCATAGATAAAAGTAAAACTAAACCCCATTACACATGCAATACTCAATGAACCATCACCCACTACAAAAAACTGCCGTTAGGCTTAGAAACATAGGAACATAGGAAAATAGAGACAGTTAGAAGCCACAAGGGCCTATCGAGACTGTCCCAGTCCAAACAAATATAACTATCAATACTAATACATGCACAAAGACTAGGTCTATCCTATCCCTAGTTATCAGTTTACTCATGCAAAGATAAAAAATAACACCAAGGCCAGTTTTACATGCAATATTCAATGAACCATCACCCACTACAAAAAAATAAACTGCCAATTAGGCTTGGTCATAGGTTGATCTAAAAATACAAAAATATACCCACCAATTTGGCTTAGTCAAGTTATTTTATATAATACCTAAACTATCCATATATCTATCTAGCCCCCTTTTAAATTTGACAAGAGAATCACAGTCAACAATCTCTTGTGGCAAGTCATTCCAAAAATTAACAACTCTATTACTGAAAGAGTATTTTCTTAGATCGAGATGGCATGGCTTCTTTTTAATTTTCTTATCATGTCCTCTAGTTACTCTTCCATGGTCCACCACTATAAAGTATTTTTCAATCTCTGTATTACTGTCAGATGCAAATATTTTGTAAACTTGTATCATATCCCCTCTGAGAAATCTCCTTTCAACCGAGAACATTCCTAACTCCTTTCAACCTCTCTTCATAGCTCTTATTTTCAAAGCCAGAAATCATCCTTGTTGCTCTACGTTGGACTCTCTCCAGCATGTCTATGTCTCTTCTTAAATGAGGAGCCCAAACCTGTGCACAATACTCTAATGCTGGCCTGACATAGCTATTATATAGTTTGCTTATAACCTCTTTGCTCTTGTAAACTACATTGCGATTAATTATACCTAACATCTTATTAGCTCTATTCCTTGCTTCCAAACATTGATCACCCACCTTCAGATTACTGCTAATAATCACACCTAAATCCTTTTCTTGGTCCACAGTCTCAAGCCACTCCCCATTCATTTCATAATTAAATCCTTCATTTGAGTAACCTACATGAAGAACTTTACATTTTTTACTATTAAAGTTCATTTGCCACCTCTCTGCCCAACCAAGAAGTCTATCTAGATCACTTTGAAGCTTTATGCATCCATCATTATTCCTTACTGAGGTAACCACTTTGGTATCATCTGCAAACTTAGAAACCTTACATTTAAGGCCTTTGTCTAAATCATTTATATAAATAAGGAAACAAAAGTGGTCCCAGCACAGAACCCTGTGGGACCCCACTCTTCACCGTTTCCCATAATGACTTATTTCCATTAAGTAATACACACTGCCTTCTGTTCTTTAACCACTCTTTAATCCAATTGTGTACCATTCCATTTATACCACACTGCGACAACTTTTGCATCAGCCTAACATGGGGTACCTTATCAAAAGCTTTGCTAAAGTCTAAATATATAACATCAACTGGATCACCCCTGTCTATACATTCAGTAATATATTCCATAAATTCTAGTAGATTTGTCTGACATGATCTACCCTTTCTAAAGCCATGCTGGGAGTTATATAGTATCTTGTTATCATCTAAATGCTTCTCTATATGACTTTTCAGTAACTTTTCCAAAATTTTCACGACAACCAGAGATGTTAAACTAACTGGCCTATAGTTCCCTAAATCTTCCTTACTACCTTTTTTAAAAAATGGGCACCACATATGCCGTTTTCCAGTCCTCAGGTACCTCTCCAAAAGCAATAGATCGCTTAAAAATCAAATACAGTGCCTTTGCAATACTGATACTCCCCTCTTTTAGAATTCTACCATATACACCATCTGGACCCGCTGCCTTATTTGGGTCAATATGTTCTAGTAAAGTTTTAATTTCATTTAACTCAATTTCAAATGCTTCACACCTATTCATTACATGTATACTAGAACTATTAGTCTCTAAACTGCTATCCAACCTTTCCTCAGTAAACACTGATGCAAAATAAGCGTTGAAAATATTAACCAATTCCTTATCTGAGCTTACTAAATTTCCATCAATTTTAATTGGGCCAATTTTCTTATCCTTGCTTTTAAATTTATAAAAACTAAAAAACTTTTTCAGGTCTTTATTACTGTTTCTTGCCAAATTAATTTCTGCCATTCTCTTTGCTCTTCTTATTGACTGGTTAAGTTCATTCCTAATTCTCTTATAATGTTCCAAATCTTCCACCCTGCTCCTACCTTTGAATATTTTAAAACATCTACGCTTTTCACTGATTTTCTCTTTTATCTCTCTACTCCACCAATTAGGTTTTCTATTTGCCACCCTAATGGGTTTATCTTTAAAACACACAGACTGAATGGAAGACAATATTTCCTTGAAGTATTCCCACATGATGAAACAATTTTGACCATTAAACTCCTTATCCCAGTCAATTTCATTGAGCATTGCTCGGAATTTGCTAAAATCTCCATTTCTGAAATCTAATATCTTTTCCCTATTGACTTGCAATTTGGGCCCAGACCTCACATTCCAGTTAAATCTAATAATATAATGATCACTAGCTCCTAAAGTCTCCCCAACTTCGATATCATTCACCATATTCTCATCATTTGTTAATATTAAATCTAACAATGCCGCATGCCTTGTCGGTTCTTGAACCATCTGACTCAAAAAGTTGTATAGAATACAATTTACAAATACTGAACTTCTATTAACCATGCTACTCAAAGTATTCCACTCAATGTCTGGAAAATTAAAATCACCCATAATGACTACCCCTTTTGCATTATTTTCACACGCTACTTTGATTTCCTTCACCATATCTTCATCTAATACTTGACTCTGATCAGGAGCTCTATAAAATGCTCCTATCCTGTATGATTTATTATACATAAGAATATCTACCCACAGAGATTCCACATCCTGATTTGTTTTAATGTCAGCAATTAACACTGATTCAATATTGCTTTTAACATAGAGTGCTACACCTCCACCATTTCTTCCTCTACGTTGGTATAGGTAAAATGAGTATCCTTCTATTTCATATTCCTGTAGGGAATCTCCGTAAAATGCCTCATTAACCCATGCTTCAGTAATGCAAATAATGTCAAGATTCTCCTTTATAATGTAACTAGTCAACTCATCTTTTTTGTTTCTAAGGCTCTGAGCATTTGTGTAAAAACATTTCATACTAAAACATGTCCTTATATGTATCCTTTCCATCTTGATTTCTAGTAATGTCTCCATTTTTATTAATAGGCCTAATATTGTAAAGCACCTTTATTTTTATTCATACCACCATCAATATTACAATCCCCATCGCCACAACTAGCAGAGCGAATAATATGCCCTTCACCCCTATCCTTACCTAGTTTCCCGGCAGACATCTCTCCAGCCTGTAACCTAGAAGCTGCACACCCGCTCGACTAAGGTGAACTCCATCTCTTGCAAACAGATTCCTGTCTTGAAACTCTTCCCAGTGATCCAAAAATCCAATATTCTCTGAAAAACATAAATTCCCTAACCCTTTCATTCATACCAAAAGCCCTACTTTCCCATTCTAGCCCTGCTCCCAACCTAGGTAATATACCTGACACTATGCATTTCCTACCACTTACTTTCAGTCTTTCAATCAAATTCCTATAGCTTGCTAACAGTTCCTCTGACCTTCTATGACCTATATCATTTGTTCCAACATGTACAATCACTCTTGCATTCACATTCGTATCTGCAATCTCCCTATCTATTCTGTCCACAATATCATTCACTCGTGCACCTGGATAACATACTCGCATTTGTTTCCTTTTATCCGTATTTCTAAAACTTCCTATCTAAATATCGTATCTGAGAGTCACCAACTAGTAATGCCTCAGTCTTCCTCTTGGGAAACCCGACATCACAACTGGCCACTTCAGATTTCTCCCCATCAGAAAGACAGCTAAACCTGTTTCTGCAGGTCACAGGTCTAGTGTCCCTCATGATCCTAATTTTATTACTCCTATTCTCTACAACACACCATCTATCTGCAGTCCTATCTGCCTCTATAGCCCTCCCCCCTCACAAAATCCTGCCTAGGTGAGTCACTAGGTCTACTTGCCCCCATTACCATACCATTAGCCTGCCCCCTCTCTACTTCCTGCCTACATGAGCCCCTAGTCTCAACTAAGTCACTACTAGCTACCTTCTTCCTAACACTACCCTCCCTTCTCAACTCAGATACCCAGTTGCTAAGCCTACCTACCTCTAGTTTCAAAGACTCAGACCTTTCATTCTTTTTCATCTCATCCAAATCCTCACTTATCCTTTCAATCTCCTTTCTTATCAACACATGCTCAGCTTTCAGGATACAAACAGTACACTCACCAACATCTTCTCTTCTCACAGTCCCACAAATATCACAATCCACATACATACTCAAATTATTGTATTATGAAATTGAAGTTATACTATTTTGTTACAAAGGCCTAACTTAATACTATTGAAATTATACTATACTGTTACAAGGCCTAACTTAATCAAGAGCTCTAAGCAACAATCTAACCTCAAATATACTAAATGAAACAATCAATATAATTACCTTGGTCCTAGTTTAGTCTAGAGGTTTTGAAAATAAACCCTAGGGCTATGAGAAAGCCTAGTCAGTACAACTGGGTAGGCCCACTGCCAATCAGACAATCTAATTAAATTATTTGAATTTAACAAGAAATTAAATAATCTTAACCAGAAATTAACAAACTCTACAAAAATCAAGACAAAAATATAATTAAGCTGAAAATATAAATTCTTGATAAAAACCTAAGGATTAGGCCCACCCTAGCCTTTAGTTATTTTCCTGATAGAGCTTCAAGAAACACCTTAATATTAAATTAATGAATACCACTATTTAATAATACAAACAAATAAATCCCCAAACAATATAAAATAGCTTAAAAATATAAAAATAACTTAAAAAATAAACAATTTGTACAGGTTAAATAAAGACAACACTTCAACACAACCTTCTCTGGTGGAAGCACATAGGTCATAGGTCATAGCTGGGGTTGACTATATATATATATATATATATATATATATATATATATATATATATATATATATATATATATATATATATATATATATATATATATATATATATATATATATATATATATATATATATATATATATATTGTTTAATTTTTTAATATTTTGTCGTCAATTTTATTAAGAAAAAAAATAAAAAAAATTTTAAAATCTTTTTTTCTCTCGGCAATAGCTATAAATTTTCCAAAGTCTATGAAATTTTCATACAAATCTAACTGACACTGATCCAGCAACCTGGCAGTGCAAAGTGGCAATCATATCAGATCAGTTATGATGACAACCAATGTTTACTAACATTTCATTTGGTAGCTAATGAAAGTAGTTAGTAAATATTGTGTGTTATATGAAGATATCATTATTGTAAAGTACAAATATTTGCTACACAAATAATTAATGTTATTGGCCTCACAAGAAATTTTAATTTCATTTATTCATTTTCATGCATTTGTAGTATTCTCTGGAAAAATGGTGAAAATTGGTTTTTGAGGCCCTTATACTAAACAATTACGCACTTTACTATTGAAAACAACTCCCCACCCATATTCCTGACCCCAAGTTATGATGCGAGTGAAGTTAGCATATGGATTTTAGCATACGGATTTTAGCATGCCATCTCGATCTAAGAAAATACTCTTTCAGTAATAGAGTTGTTAATTTTTGGAATGACTTGCCACAAGAGATTGTTGACTGTGATTCTCTTGTCAAATTTAAAAGGGGGCTAGATAGATATATGGATGGTTTAGGTATTATATAATATAACTTGACTAAGCCAAATTGGTGGGTATATATGAATTTTTAGATCAACAGATCAACCTATGACTAAGCCTAATGGCAGTTTTTTTTGTAGTGGGTGATGGTTCATTGAATATTGCATGTATAATTGGGCTTAGTTTTACTTTTATCTTTGCATGAATGAACTGATAACTAGGGATTGGATAGACCTAGTCTTTTGTGCATGTATTAGTATTATTGTTATTATTTATTTGGACTGGAACAGTCTCGAGTGGCCCTTCTGAGTTCTGGCTTCTGTCTCTATTTTCCTATGTTGCGAGTTTAACAAACTACGCGCACGAGTTGCCAATAACCTATTTCTAAGGATAATAATAATAATAATAATAATAATAATAATAATAATAATAATAATAATAATAATAATAATAATAATAATATAATAATAATAATAATAATAATATATAATAATAATAATAATAATAATAATAATAATAATAATAATAATAATAATAATAATAATAATAATAATAATAATAATAATAATAATAATAATAATAATAATAATAATAATAATAATAATAATTGTAATAATTGTAATAATAATAATAATAATAATAATAATTGTAATAATAATAATTATATATATAACTACGAAAAGGAAATTATATGTTTGTTTGTTTTTTTAGTTAATCGACGAACGCCAAATCATTTTATAAGATAAAAAAAAAATAAAAAATTAATTTAAAAAAAATTTTTTTTAAAACGAATGAAAATTATTTTTCTTCAATGTGACGTCACGAGATCTTTTAATACGGCAGAATGACGTAGTCCTATAAAGGATGTCAGAGCTTTCATGTTAATGGGCTGCCTATAATTTTTTTTTAACTCCCCATCAAAAAAAAATTTTTTAGGGGGGGGGCAACGTATTAAATGACGTGGGTACGTGCGAGAGTGCGTGTTTAAGTGTATGGTTACGTGCGTAATTGTGTGTGCACGTGTATGTTTTTTTTTTTTATTTAAGAGAATTTTTTTTTTTTTTTGTTTCGCCCAGAAGAATCTACAAAATTTCGTACAATTTCCTCATAGACTTTGGATTCCCTCCGACTTTGATCCAGCAACTAGCAGTTAGCACTCTGGCAGTGCAAATCCACCCACCGTGTCCAAATAGTACTACGTGATTTTACGTCATTTAAAAGTTGTGCAGTATATGGTTCAGAAATTGAGTACACAACCACACATAAGTTCTTAGGTTTAAATTTTGACTGTAAGTGTAAGTTAACATGGAAGTGTCATGTAAAGGAATTGACTCAAGTGCAAAAGCCTTATTATTATTGAGATATATTAGTAGTAATATTTATGGGGTTGACAGAGAATTATCACTCTATCTGCATAAGGTAATTGTCAGATCCAAGATAGATTATGGATGTTTCATCTATGACTCACTGTCAGAAAGCAATTTATTGAAACTGGATTGACTTCAATATCAAGGCATAAGACAAGCAGTAGGAGCTCTAAAATGTACAAGAGTTGACTTCCTGAAGGCAGATGCTCATATGATGCCATTAAATATAAGACGTAAATTGTTAATACTTAATTATATTTCCAGCAGAATTTATAGGTGTGATCACCCAGTAAGTAAATTTTATAATGATTACTATATTTATGATTTCTTTAAAAATAGACCTTATCAGTTGTTATGTGTTGGTAGATTGAAATGAATGAATATTCATAATGAATAGGTGTACAGCATTTTAAATTGAGTTAAATGAAATCGCATCTTTACTAGAACATATTGACCCAAATAAGGCAGCGGGTCTGGATGGTGTGTATGGTAGAATTCTAAAAGAGGAGAGTAGCAGTATTGCAAAGGCACTGTATTTGATTTTTAAGCGATCTATTGCTTTTGGAGAGGTACCTGAGGACTGGAAAACGGCATATGTGGTGCCCATTTTTAAAAAAGGTAGTAAGGAAGATTTAGGGAACTATAGGCCAGTTAGTTTAACATCTCTGGTTGTGAAAATTTTGGAAAAGTTACTGAAAAGTCATATAGAGAAGCATTTAGACGATAACAAGATACTATATAACTCCCAGCATGGCTTTAGAAAGGGTAGATCATGTCAGACAAATCTACTAGAATTTATGGAATATATTACTGAATGTATAGACAGGGGTGATCCAGTTGATGTTCATATATTTAGACTTTAGCAAAGCTTTTGATAAGGTACCCCATGTTAGGCTGATGCAAAAGTTGTCACAGTATGGTATAGATGGAATGGTACACAATTGGATTAAAGAGTGGTTAAAGAACAGAAGGCAGTGTGTATTACTTAATGGTAATAAGTCATTATGGGAAACAGGTGAAGAGTGGGGTCCCACTTTTGTTCCTTATATATATAAATGATTTAGACAAAGGTCTTAAATGTAAGGTTTCTAAGTTTGCAGATGATACCAAAGTGATTCCTCAGTAAGGAAGAATGATGGATGCATAAAGCTTCAAGGTGATCTAGATAGACTTCTTGGTTGGGCAGAGAGGTGGCAAATGAACTTTAATAGTAAAAAATGTAAAGTTCTTCATGTAGGTTACTCAAATGAAGGATTTAATTATGAAATGAATGGGGAGTGGATTCAGACTGTGGGCCAAGAAAAGGATTTAGGTGTGATTATTAGCAGTAATCTGAAGGTGGGTGATCAATGTTTGGAAGCAAGGAATAGAGCTAATAAGATGTTAGGTATAATTAATCGCAATGTAGTTTACAAGAGCAAAGAGGTTATAAGCAAGCTATATAATAGCTATGTTAGGCCAGCATTAGAGTATTGTGCACAGGTTTGGGCTCCTCATTTAAGAAAAGACATAAATATGCTGGAGAGAGTACAACTTCGAGCAACAAGGATGATTTCTGGCTTTGAAAATAAGAGCTATGAAGAGAGGTTGAAGGAGTTAGGAATGTTCTCGGTTGAAAGGAGATTTCTCAGAGGGGATATGATACAAGTTTACAAAATATTTGCATCTGACAGTAATACAGAGACTGAAAAATACTTTACAGTGGACCATGGAAGAATAACTAGAGAACATAAAAAAATTAAAAAGAAGCCATGCCATCTCAATCTAAGAAATACTCTTTCAGTAATAGGGTTGTTAATTTTTGGAATGACTTGCCACAAGAGATTGTTGACTGTGATTCTCTTGTCAAATTTAGAAAGGGGTTAGATAGATATATGGATGGTTTAGGTATTATGTAGTATAACATGACTAAGCCAAATTGGTGGGTAAATATGAATTTTTAGATCAACAGATTAACCTATGACTAAGCCTAACAGCAGTTTTATTGTAGTGGGTGATGGTTCATTGAATATTGCATGTATAATTGGGCTTAGTTTTTACTTTTATCTTTGCATGAATGTACTGATAACGGGATGGGATAGACCTAGTCTTTTGTGCATGTATTAGTATTGTTATTATTATTATTTGTTTGGACTGAGACAGTCTCGATAGGCCCTTGTGGCTTCTAACTTCTCTATTTTCCTATGTTCCTATGAAATGCTTAATGGAGGAATATGATCTTCCTATTAAGAAGTTAGCTAAAATTCCTCTAATAATTGATGATAGCCATCTAAATTTGACATTTGATGATGATTTTGTAAATTATGAAAAAAATACAACTTCACCAGAAATATATAATCTTTTATTTATAGAAAAGATTAATACTTTACAGATACAAAATTATAATATAAGCTTTACAGATGGTTCCAAGATAAACAATGAGGTTGGATGTGCATTTCTTTATAATGATCAAATATTTCAATATAATTTACCTGATTATAGCTCAGTATTTACTGCTGAGGAATATGCGATATATAGATCCTTAATTTTTTTAAAATTCTAAACCTCACTATAAATTGGCGATTTTTACTGATTCTTATTCAGTATTTCAGGCTCTTAAAAGTAATACTACACACCATTATTTAATTTATAAGATAAGGAATATTTGTAAATTGAACTGTAAGAAAGTTTTACTTATATGGATTTCAGGACATGTGGGAATTAAACAACATGAAAGAGTAGACATTGCAGCAAAAGAATCAGTTGTCCTTAGAAAGCCAGTTAATATAAACATTTCCTTATCAGAATTTAAGAATAAAATATATCAAATATGCAATCAGACATGGCAAAGTCAATGGAATAAGGTGTAGGGGATGGTTACCAGCAATTAAGCCATTGATCCAAGATTGGAGTGATAGATACAAATTAAATAGAAGAGAACAAGTAGTTCTGTCAAGATTGCGCCTTGGAACAACCATTGTTTGAGAATATTCATTATTTTGAGAGGACAAATGTAAAATTATGCTCACATTGTGATGTCAGACTGAGTGTTACACACATATTTATGATCTGCCCTTTATTCATTCAACAATGAATCTATTTAAGACAAAAATGTCAAGAGTTGAAATTATCATTTGATATAAATGTTTTGCTCTCGTCAATATTTCCAGAGGGTGTTAAAATCCAATTTTTAAAGGATTGCAAAATATTCTCCATCATATAAATACAATTATTACGAAATCATCTGATTTCTTGATAAATGTTTTGATATACAAATGTAAATGATAATTATTTAAACACAGAAAAACAAAGAGAAAGAGAAGGGGAGGAGATATGAAAATAAGTTTAGTATGGAAATTAATGATGAAATTTGATTTCATACAGGATTGCATAATACTATTGATACTGAAAATCTAATTATACATATAAATAGCTTTGATAATTTATTATTACTGTAAAAGTAGTTCAATGAAATATGTGGATTATTACTATATATTTATATATCTATCTGGTATTGTAGACAAATAGCTGTGCATGAGCCAATGTCCACGTAGATGAGGAGCACATAAAATGAATTAAGAAGAAGAAGTTGTGCAATGTATTGTTAAACATGGATATTATTACTCTTTGTTATTTTTTTTTTTTTGTGGTAAAACACCACCAAAAATTTATAATACTTTATTCAAGGATACATTGGAATGAATGAGTAGGCAACACTAAATAGTATGCCTTACAGATGGATCTAAAAGTGATAAGAAGTAGAATGTGCTTTTCTATATGACAATATGTTTTAGTTTTCCTTGCCATCACATAGTTCAACATTTACAGCTGTGGTATTCACTATTTACAGATCTCTATTGTATTTTTGTTCTAAGCCTCATCATAAAGTGGCTGTATTTACTGATTCTCTTTCTGCTTTTCATGCCCTAAAAAATAATAATTCTGATCACTTTTTAATACACAAAAATAAAAACTTAATACATTCATTGGGTGGGAGGAAAGTTAAGTTCATATGGATACCAGGTCATGTGGGTATTGGCCTATATGATAGAGAAGATGGAGCTGCTAAAGAAAGTACAGTGTTAGGTTTGCCAGTAGTAATCAAGTACTCACTAACAGAAATTAAGTGTAACATTCGGAGATTTTGTGGTCTGATGTGGCAGAGGAAATGGAATCAGTGTAAGGGATTACTTCCAAAAATTAAACCATTGATACAGGATTGGAATTATAGAAGCAATAGAAGGGAGCAGGTGGTGCTTTCTAGGCTGAGGTTGGGGGCACCATTCTTTGAGGTTATTCATTATAAAAAAAATTCTATTGTGAGAATTTGTTAACATTGTAATGTAGATTGAAAATAAAATATTTTTATAGTATCCAGTTTACACACAGCAGAGAGCTTTATTGTAAGGAAAGTGTTTGGAATTCTTTACCATTTCATTTGAGTAATATATTGTCTTGAGCTTTTTCTTCAGGAATTATTGATTCATTTCCTTAAAAGTACTAACATTTTTTCATTAATCTCAGTTGCTCATCTGACTCTATCCATTTATATGCCGATGACTCAACCCTTCATTCTTCTACTTCATTTCAAATCTGCTTCCTCCTTTGCTTCTAGAGTTGCCTCATGTCTTCATCTTTTCGATTCCATTCTTATCTGGATAGAATTTCCCAGTGGGGCCATCTCAACTTTGTGAAATTCAACTCTTAGAAAACTCAACATCTTGAAATTTCCCTTTCAAAGACACCTCCTAACTTTTCTGTTTCTTTTGATGGTTCTCTCATCTCCCCTGTTGACAGTACAAACATCCTTGACCTTCATATAAACAAAAAAATGTTTTTGAATCCTCATATCACAATGGTTGCAAGGGTGGCTTCAAAGAAGCTGGGGGTTCTGTTTAAACTGCAAGAATTTTTTTCTTTGCAGTTACTCCAATTATACAAGGGCCTCATCCACTTTGTATGGAGTACTGCTCTCATATATGGGGTGGCTAAGGTTTTACCCGTCTTTTGGATAGGGTTGAGTCAAAGGCTAAAAGATTTATAAACTATTCCACTCTTTCTGATTCACTTGACCCATTTATCTTTGTGACGTGATGTTGTGCCTTGTCTCTTTTCTATAGGTACTACAGCAGCAAATGCTCGAGGTAGCTATCCACATGTATATGTCCACCTTTATGGCATCCTCGTATCATCAGGGCTGCATTGTCTGCACATAAGTTTTGTGTAGACATAGGAAACTCCTGGCTTGTCCACTGTGGTGCCTCCTTTTTTCCTGTCACCTCTGTTCTGTGGAACTCTCTTTCTGTCTTCTGTGTTTCCCACCAAATTTGATCTCAATTTCTTTAAAGTCCACATCTGTGCCCACCTAAGAAATTTGCATTAGGTGGTACTTGTAGATTTTAAATTTTTTTTTCATTTCTTTTGTTTCTCTAACACCCCTCCTTGAATAGGGCTTTGCCCGTGAGTATTAAAGGCGTCGATGGTTTGTGGTCAAAAAGTGTACCTTCATGATAATTCTCATTCAATATCTAAATCAATATTGAATTTGACTTTGAACTCAACCTTTTCAAACTCTGAATCTATTTTTAATATGAAGTTAAAATGTATACTAAAGAGTTTCAAACATCATAATGAAGGCTGGAAAAATGTTTTTTTCCACATTTAAACTAGTGTCACAGACTCTTATGAATTATTATCTATTATATACAGCCATAAACAATTTAAGGCCTAAAGATTAAAATTTCAAAATTGACAATATTTTTAATGTTAATATATAATGAAATTATATTGCCTTGAAAGAATGTAGAATACCTATAAGATGGGTATTCTTATAGGTATTTAAAGTTTATTTCATAGTTTCATTACTTTTTCACAGATTGATAATTATTTAAAAATATTTGTAATAAAATAAAAGCGAAGATGGATATCAAATCTGAAATTGAAATCAAAATGGAAGAATTGGTCCCAGAATATGATTTTTCTCAAGATTATCAGGTAGTATTCAATATATATATATATATATATATATATATATATATATATATATATATATATATATATATATATATATATATATATATATATATATATATATATATATATATATATATATATATATATATATATATATATATATATATATATATATATATATATATATATATATATATATATATATAGCTGATTCTCTCACTGCTGTGAAAGAATAAGAATATAGTGAGTTTTTAAAAACCTGTTATATAATTCAGTTTTTTTTTTAACAGACAATTCTATATAATGAAGTTTTCTGAAATACATATCTTAGTTCAAATACTTTCTTTCTATTTTGTTACATTTTATAAAACTATCATTATCATTTCTTTTAATATAAAGTACTATTGCAAATGAAATAGGAAAAAAGTATTAAAATATGAAAGACAAACTTTTTTATTGAAAGAATGTAAAAGATTAACAGGTTACATTTTTTACAAAACTGAATACTTAATATTTATGAATAGCCATTAACCACAATACATTTTAAAACTGAAATCTAAATTTTGAAAATCTATATTCTCCATGTACTCATAATTAAAATTAAATACCCTCAAATTAAAATGTAAAAATATAAGCTGCTTTCCAGTGTCACCAGAAATTCTATTTCTTGTAGGAGAATACAATATGCTTCCTATATTATTCTTTCACATTCTATTGATGATGGAGGTGCTGACAAATACTTTTAATGTGACTATAGCTAAGTTTCTAAAATTGTCCTAATTAGTTAACCACCATAAATATAGATCATCAGATTTTGCTATGAACTTTAAAGCTTTTACAGAATGTGAATATTTATAAGAGCTTCTTCCTGTTCGCTTTTCAATGAAAATTTGTCTATACTTTGGGTTGAGATATTTGACACTTGACTTTTTTTTCTTTTTCAAGTTTCCTGTTTTAATTCATTAAAACAAGTCTCGAAGATAAAATCATTTAAATTGTCTCCTTTAGTTACTCCATAATCTTCATCTGATGCTGTTGAATTCTGAGATGGACTTGAACTATTGCGAGCATTCAGTTTTTTCTTCGATTAACATTAAAAATATCTTAACAAATCCACTCAATACAGGTTTCTTTTGTAGGTTTCCCATCATTTTGCTCTTCTAAAAATATTTAAACTGAGGATCCAGATAGGATGAAAGTACAAGGTTTTTATCATTTAAATATTAGGGATGGAGTTTGATTTCATTTCTTAATAAAAACTCTTTTATTTTTTATCCAACAAAGGAAGCCATCATAGCATACCGGATGTAAGTAATCATCTTATCATGAAACAAATCCCAT
>SEYY01007870.1:17500-30000 GCA_009176605.1 Armadillidium nasatum
CAAAACTTAAAGATAAATACTGATATGTAAATAGCCCAAATTATCATTTATTAAAATAATATTAAATTTGACCTTTTTTATTGATTAAAGGATTAACAGTGACCATCTGCAATAGAAGAAATGGGAAATAAATGTTGAATAACTTAAAGGGAAGTCAGAAACATTACATTAAAAAGCAAAGAAAGTTAAAAAAGTTTCAAAATTAGGGCCTTATGTCCCCTCTCCCTTAGATGAGTAAAACTGTTGAGTCTTACTCCCTTCCTCTGTAGATGGGTGAAACTGGAGTCGTAACCCCCTCCCCCCTTCCGAATGTAAAAAGAGTTCTCCGTACAAGGGTTGAAAATACTTTTATACAGTTAGAGTAACTGCAGAGAAGAAAAGAAAAATTTCACAACCTGATCAGAAGTACCAACTCCTTTGATAGAAACCAATGTGGTTTAAGTTTCCTTCAATTCCAATACAAAATTTTTTTTTTTTTTTTTTTTAATGTTCCATCAAACTATTTAGAGATGAATTACAATTAAAAATGATTTGTAGTAATTGAGAAATTTAAAGTAAAATATTTTAAATACAATCAGATAATTTTCATTAAAATGTTTTTTATTTGTTTTTATTTATTTTATATAATATCAGTAAAATTATTTTTTTTTCTTTTCTCAATCCAATTAATCCTTAAATAAGGTGGAGGTTTGTTTCTTGTGTTGCTAGATCTCAGTAGCCTGATTATATATATATATATATATATATATATATATATATATATATATATATATATATATATATATATATATATATATATATATATATATATATATATATATATATATATATATATATATATATATATATATATATATATATATCAGTAAAAATATCAAAATATATTCATTATTTTTCAGAATTTTTCTTACACTGAATCAAACATCTTACCAGAAAGTACAAAGAAAGAATTAGATGAAAATTCCTCTTTTATAAAGTCAGAGAAAAGAGAATCCGATTTGGAATCTGTGTTGAATGAAGAGAAGATCAACAATATTGTTATTAAATCTGAAAATTCTCCCATTATCATGAAGAATTTTGATGCTCAATATGTAAAGGTTTATTAAATCATTTCTGTGATTATTTTTATTATTAATTATTATTATTATTATTATTGTTAAACCTTTGTGTTATTATTTTTTACTCACCTTGGAAACAGGTGATTGATAGAACAAGATGGATTTCTTTTCTTCACTATTATTATTATTATTATTATTATTATTATTATTATTATTATTATTAGTATTATTAATAATAATTCAATTTCTTTTATAGAAATTTATGAGCCTGAAAAATGTTTCTTCGTTGCAAAGTAAAGTAAATGAAAAGGGTTTAAAAGCACATTTTGAATCAGACAAAGAAGAATATTTTGCACGACTTTTGACATCAAAATCCCCTTCAGTACTTCTCAAGAAGTTAAGTCCCGAGGAATTGAAGGTGAAAAAATTATTATTATTATTTTATTATTATTATTATTATTATTATTATTATTATTATTATTATTATTATTATTATTAAAGTGATGTTTATTAAGAATTTTAGACCATCAAAGTGGGTAAATTATAAAACAGAATAATTTGTAGTTATAAGCCAAATAAATGACAATCGTATCTGTGGTAACTGATAGTTTTTATTTTATATCAAAAAAATGCCAGTTGAACTACCTTTAAAATTGAAACAAATCAAAATACTTGAAATCTGAACTATAAATTTCTTCTAAATTCTTTCAAGATCAAAATTATTTTTTGAGTACCTAACTACTTCTCACGAAACTGTTACATCTTCACATCCAAATACTGAGGTCCCCAATTTAGGGGATTTCAATGTACACAACACTGAATGGCTGGGTTCCTCTCATACTGATTCAGGAGGAGAGAGGAGGCCGAATCATTCAGCATTCTCAACGATCTGGAGCAACTGATTAAAGAACCAACACATATTCCAGATCGTCCCAACCAATTCTTGAACACTATTGACTTGTTTCACTACTAGTCCTTCTCTCTATAAATACGCTATCTTCGCACCTATTGATAACTCCGACCAAAATCTAATTTGTCTTAAATTTCATGCTTTCTGTTCAATTGCTCTACCCTGCCCAAAGCGTATCTTCTGGCTCTTTGATCGGGCTAACTGAGAGGGAGGGCTTTGGGTTGCTTCTACGCTAACTAAACCCAAAGGGACTGCTTTGTTTCTGAAGACTCTTTGGTCTCTGCCGATAAGGTGGGGGCCGTAATCGTTGACGGGATGAGATGAGCAGTTTCATTTCTTCTTCAACTAAATCTTTCTTTCTCTTAAAATCCATGGTTCGTTTGTGTATGTTCTCGTGCTAGTCAGGCTAGAGACATCGCATATCGAGAGTGGAAAAATTCTCCTCTCTATCACTCTCGCCAATTTTCATTCAGATCGGAATCATTGCAAGGATATTCTTCGACGAGCAAAGCGTACATTCACCAAACGAAGGTCTGCTGAGACCCTAAATTCTCCCACTGAAAAATCTTTATGGCCTCTTGCCAAAAACATCTCCAACAATTTCTATAAATCTTCCTTTCCTCCTCTTATTCGCTCTGATGGTTCTGTTGCTAACACTCCAACTGAAAAGGCCAATCTCTTCGGCCTCCTGTTCTCTTCTGATTCAACCCTGGACGATTCCGGCAATCCTCCTCCTACTACTTCTCCTCTCAGATGTCCCATGCCTTTACCTGTGATTTCTTTTGATCAGGTGCATGGGCTTCTGAAGTCTATGAACGTTAGGAAGGCAAACGGCCTGGATGGCATCTCCGAGTTTTAAGGGAGTGTGTCTCTGAGCTGGCTTTCCCTCATTCAACTTTTCTCTCTATGCCTCAATACTAGTACTTTCCCTCAGTGTTGGATGCGCGCATTAGTTCAACCTATTCCGAAGAAAGGTAGCCGCTCTGATCCTTCCAACTATCGCCCTATAACTCTCACTTGTATTCTGTCTAAGATCTTTGAAATCCTTCTCAACTTTCACCTCTTAGACCATCTGGAATCCCATTCCCTTTCTGATAATCAGTATGGCTTTCGACGTTCGAGGTCTACTGGTGATATACTTTCCTATCTCATAGATTTATGGTCTTCTGCTCTTAGGGTCCATTGGGAGACTTGCGTGGTGGCGCTTGACATATCTAAGGCGTTTGACCGGGTATGGCATGCATCACTGCTTTTCAAGCTTCCCTCCTTTGGGTTTCCTCCTTCTCTTTGCTTACTTATGTCTAGCTTTCTTTTTAATCGTTCTATTTCGGTTGTTGTTGATAGAGCGACTTCTTCCACCTTTCTTGTCATTAGTGGTGTTCCTCAGTGTTCTGTCTTGTCTCCTACTCTATTCTTACTTTTCATTAATGATCTTCTCAGCTGTTTATCTAACCCTATCCATTCATATGCCGATGACTCAACCCTCCATTCTTCTACTTATTTCAAATCTTCTCCTTCCTTAGCATCTAGAGTTACCTCTCGTCTTCATCTTTCCGATTCCGTTCTTGCAGATCTGGATAGAATTTCCCAGTGGGGTCGTCTCAACCTTGTGAAATTCAACTCTTTAAAAACTCAATTTCTAGAAATCTTCTTAAAGTCACCTCCTAACTTTTCTATTTCTTTCGATGGTTCTCCCATCTCTCCTGTTGACAATATAAACATCCTTGGACTTCACATAAACAAAAAAATGTCTTGGAAACCTCACATCACAATGGTTGCTAGGGCGGCTTCAAAGAAGCTGGGGATTCTGTTTAGACTGCAAAAAAAATTTTCTCCTTCGCAGTTACTCCAATTATACAAGGGCCTCATCCCCCTTGTATGGAGTACCCTTCACATATCTGAGGTTACTCAGGTTTCACCCATCTTTTGGTTAAGGTTGAGTCTAAAAGACTTATAAACGGTTCCGCTCTTTCTAATTCTCTTGACCTTTATCTTTGCGACGTGACGTTGGTGCCTTGTCTCTTTTCTATAGGAAAGCTCTAGGCTTGTTCCGCTGTTGTGCCTCTTTCTTTCCTGCCACCTTTGTTTTGTGGAACTCTCTACCATCTTCTGTGTTTCCTTCCGAATTTAATCTCAATTTCTTTAAAGCTCTCATTTGCGCTCACCTAAGAAATTTGCGTTAGGTGGGACCTGATGGTGTCGTTTTAATATTTTTTTTTTTTTTTTGTACTCTTTTAACTTTATTTTTATTCCTCTAACATCCCCTCCTTGAATAAGGCTTTGCCCGTGAGTGGTGGTGATGTGTAAAAAAAAAAAGATTTCAAATTAAATTGACCTTTCTATTCTCTCCATCCACAATCTTCCTTAAAATTTGGATGAGCCCCATTTTCGTAAGGGTATTTTAAGACCCCTTTGTAGAGCATCTTATGATTGCATGAGTTTCCAAAAATTTGCTAAAAAATAAAATTTTCAATTCGCTGATTCTCATTTAACATGGCAGTTGTGTTTCTAATATATTAAACTAATACAGGATTATTCATATTCTGTTGTAAGAGAATTGTAATTAGCCAAAACTAAATAATAATCAAGAATATTATTATTATTATTATTATTATTATTATTATTATTATTATTATTGAAGAAAGTGTTTCTGATAAGCTTATTTGTACTGATGTAGTATTCTATTTAAATTTTGTTAAAAGAAATTTCTAAAAATAATTTTGAAAATTATATTAACATAACATTTAATATAAATATTCAACTCTTTTGACATATCTTAAAATTTAAATTTTTATATAATACACTTCGTAAAAGTCGAAAAACAAATGGTAGGAACAAAAATGGGGTGGTTTATATATAGTTTGTTGACATCTAAATTGGTGATGCACCGGAGCTTTGGCTACTGCTCCGGTCAGGCGGCCTTTTCACAACTCAGGCTCCGGCCGGAGTTTTGAGTAACCCTAATTACTCTTGTTTAATAAAAATGAAATTTTATTACGTTAAAGAAAAGGAAGCAAAATATTAAAAATAAATTTGTATAAATATAAATTTTGAAACCAGAAACTCTGTCCTCCAGTCAAAAATCATTCTTCAGCGCATCACTAATCTAAATATTTAGTTAGTTATATCAAAAGGTATCTTCAGAAAATTTATATGGTGACGTCATTTTCGCGCTCAAATTGTGTGGGTTATCTCGCTTAAATTAAAAATTTAGTAAACCAGAGACGAATAGAAAATGATTAATAAAAGTATTTGAATTTTTTTTTTTTTTAACATTTTTATTATATTCTTTTTCATTTGTTTTGCACAGAGTCTTATCATCAACGCCGCTGAAGGAGAAAAAGATTTCAAAGCGAAAAGTACTTCAAGAAAAAGATCTCATAGAGCAGTACTTCAACAACAAAGCACAAAAAAGTATCATCTGGAAAGTCTCAGTTGCGGATATTGTAATCTTTGTTTTAAAAGCAAAGATGAGTTGAAGACTCATTTAAAAACACACAACAAAAGAAGACTTAAGTGTGCTCATTGCAGTTATGAATGCAATTTGGCATCAATATTAAAGAATCATATGCTGACTCACAGCAATATAAAATTATTTAAATGTTCTGACTGCTCTTATGAATGTAATCATAAAGGGCACTTAAAAGCACACATGCTTACTACACACACAAACGTAAAATTATTTAAATGTTCTCACTGCTCCTATGAATGTAATCGGAAAGATAATTTAAAAACACACATGCTTACACACTCAAACGCAAAATTATTTAAATGTTCTGACTGCTCCCATGAATGTAATCGGAAACGAAGTTTAAAAACACACATGCTCACACACACAAACGTAAAATTATTTAAATGTTCTTACTGCTCCTATGAATCTAATCGTAAAGGAGACGTAAAAGCTCACTTGCTTATACACACAAATATAAAATTATTTAAATGTTCTTACTGCTCTTATGAATGTAATCATAAAGGGCACTTAAAAACACACATGCTTACACACACGAACATAAAATTATTTAAATGTGCTGACTGTTCCTATGGATGCAATCGTAAAGGACACTTAAGATCACACATGCTTACACACACAAACGTAAAATTATTTAAATGTTCTCACTGTTCCTATGAATGTAATCAGAGGGGAAGCTTAAAAAAACACATGCTTGCACACCAACGTAAAATTATTTAAATATTATGACCACTGCTATGAATGCAGTCGTATAAGATATTTAAAACGCGTGCTTACAAACACAAATTAAAATCAGAAGTTACATACAGATTCCTAGGCATAGAGGAATCAGAAAGAAATAATGAACAGAATAAGGAAAGAATACCTTGATAGACTGAAAGTAATTCTGAAAACTGAATTCAAACTCAAAAAAGAAAATTGAGGCTATCAAGGTACTTGCCAATCCAGTAATAACATACGGCTACTGAATTATTGATTGATTTCACTATGAGATTACCGAATTAGACGTAAAAACAAGAAAATTATTACATGCATACAAAAAAATATATATAAAAATCTGTGCATGGATATTTTCGTAGGGAAAAAAAATTATCTATACTGAAATTTCAGTTCAATCGGTCAAAAAATAAAAAGTTTTCAAAAAATTGGACCCTCCCCTTATCACCAGTGATTTTTATTTTGGCCATCAATCCCTCGTGTAGTTCAGACTCCTCCCAATATTATCTGGTGGTGAGACTCCACTTCACAGACAAGTGTATAAAGTCTCTATGCGATTTGCAAAAATTCACTACAGATTGTGAAGTGGCATCAGATAACTACAGAAACTTCTCCCCGCCATCAGTACCAGACAACTAACAAGTCCAGAACCTCTTTGTACTAACCAATTCCAACTGACATTAGTATCCCAAGCAATATTGCAGATATTGTTTTAAAAGATAAATTATTAACAAATCCTATTTAAACAGAAGTGGCTGTCCCATGTGATGGAAAGGTATTACTGTACGAAAGAGAGAGAGAAATAAAATATTAACAGTTAAAAGTAGAAATTAGACGAATGTGGAATATAGAGGAAGTGGTAATAATACCGATAGTTGTGGGTGCATTGGAGATAATTAAAACCAGTTTAACGGCCCAACTAGAAACTCTTCCAATTGAAATAAACACAACAGAATTAAGCCTGGAAGTAGTTGGGTAAAGCCGAAGTATAATAAGATTGATATTAGGTATGTGCTGCAGACGTGTAATGGAGGTCAGCCATGACCCAAGATTTTGGAACGGATAACGACAAAAAGAGAAATAAGTTGAAAAAAATTAAATAAATTATTTAAATGGTTTGACTGTTCTTAAACAGTCTAATCTTAAAGGAAAACTTAAACACACACTTTCTTAAGCATTAAAAAATACAGAAAAAGTTAGGGTGGTTATTTTTAACTTTTTTATTTTCTTTATTTGTTAATTATATTTAAAACCCCAGGGTGAAAACCCCCACATTAAATATAAAAAAACAGGTTTTGAAAAGAAATTTAAGACCATTTTATTATTATTATTATTATTTTTGTACTTGTTTATGTAGTTTTTATATCATGAGGGTTGGCATAATTAAAATCAAATTATATAAATTGTTTTTATTTTGATTTTAAAAAGGAAAAAAAAAATGACGTCCGTTTTCACGTTTTAAAGCTCACAATACCATAAGGAAAAAGAAAATATAATTAAATTTAATATAAATTTAAACTTTATTGTGCTTGAGATAAAAATTTATCAGTCAAATTTTTTTTTTTTTTTTTTTTTTAACCAAATTATTGAAAGTGACAACATTGTCCTATCTTTGAAGTATGAATACTAGCTTTAGATGTTTATTGTAAAAGGTTGGTGAGTTATATAAAATTTATAAATTTAATTATATTCTTTTTTATTCAGGGGGAGTTTAATCATTTTAAGCTTATATTTTTAGTTTATTTTTTATTTTTATTTTTTTGCAAGTTTTTCAAGTAAGACCGTGATTAAACAATCTTTATTAATCATATTTAATTTAATTAAATATAATTTATCTAGTAACTATAAATAAAAACTTATTCAAAAAAGTTTATTGTAGTTAAGTTGTTCCAAAGAATTATGTATTACTGTAGAAGTGAATAAAAAAAAGGAACAAGAGAGAATGAAAAGTTTTAGAGTTGAAAAATGTCGTCAATCTGCTACAAAAAATTAAAAAATAAAAAATAATTAATATATTTTTTTTGTAAAGATGAACATTTTTTAAATAATCGATTTAATCAAACCAATTCACTAACATTTAATATTCTAAGTTTTAACTGTGTCTATTTTCTTATGTTCTAATTATAGAAATTAATTTGTTTAATTTTATTTTATAAATTTAAGTGTTGAGAGTTCAGACTCTAAATTTAAATGTCTTTTTAAATATTAATATAATTAATACTAAATATTAATACAGAGTCATAAAATACTTTTAAAAATAATATATTGATATTTACTCATTTTCTTTAAAATTTAAATGCAATGAATTGGTTCTGTTATACCTAATTTTAAGAACTTAAGCTAATTAAATAATTATATTTGCTTATATTTTACTATTATTAATTAGGCGAATAAATCTACTAATAAAAAAAGACGTAGTACTAAAAAAAACAAATAAAAAAAAAATCAAAAACAAAAAAATCATGATTTTTTAATTTGATATATAAATAAAAAGTTAAAATAAAATCACCAATTGTGTTAATGTTTTTTCTACTTTTTCTGCTAACGTCTTCATTTTTAACATCTTTGTTTTAATTGACAAAATGTCTTTGCGCTTCATCAAAAACATGAATCCTATTTTAATTTTTAATGTTAACAAATGTTCAATTCATATTTTTTACGTAATGTTTCTGCTTAATCTGCAAATTCAAATTATTTGAATGATTCAAATGTTAATATTTGTATTTTCCTTGTGAATGTACATAAAAATTATTCGAAAACATAAAATGTTTTATTATTGCCTCTAAAATAGAACATTAAAACTAATATTATTAAAATATTACTTTAAAATCTGAAGAGAACAGTTTTCTAAGTAAATATTTATTTATTTATTTATAATTTTTTTAAAAGTTGGAAAGTTATGAATGTTTTTTCCTTTTTATTTTTTACTTTCCGGATCTTACGCCTGCCAATTATTTTGAACTCGGACTGTGACTGAGCCAAATTTTGCTGAGTACATCAATAAGTAACATATGTCTAAAATATTATAATTTTTATTTTTCAATTTGCATTCCCAGAACTGGACGGGTGCAATCTATTTGTACAGTTAACTGGGGCAGCAACCCTATCGTTGCATATCATAGGGTAATTTATGAAGAAAATTAATTTTTTGTAAGGAAATCAAAATGGAAAGATTGAAGCAAGTATATTTTATAAAGTAAAAGTTAATGAATTATTAAAACAAATTAACTAAAATATTGCAATAAATAATGGAGAGTAAATCTTGTTGAACAATTACAACATTTGATGGAAATTCCTAGAAAAGGTGAATCAGCGAACAAAGAAAGGACAATAAATCTAAGTTTAACAATTTAATTTATTGTCACCCCAACATGTTCATATATGCTAGACGAATCCAAAATCAAGGGCTGAGGCTTATCAGTTAATTAAATGTCTCTATAATAATTCGAATTGTCTTGCCATAAGTTTCAATTCTTTATCATTTATGTATTAAATTCAGTGGTTTTATACTTCATGGTAGCAATTTAGAAACCAAAAAATTTTGCTGCAGTAACTACTTAGCCATGGACTCAATAGTTGTTTACACCAATGGTTCCAAAACGGATGTGATAATGGGAGCTCCGTCTCTATTTCCGGACCCCACATCCTGCCAGCTTCATCATCCGTGTTCTCAGCATAACTGATTGTTATAACTATGGCTGTGTACAGAATAAGGAACTCTACAACATATGGTGCTTATATCATCTTTTCAGACTCGCGAAAACACTTTCCAAGCGTTGCTTAAATGGTCATCCAGAAACAGTTTGGGTTCTGTCGTCCAAAGGTTCATTTGCTCGAACAATTACATTTGTTTGGGTTCCTTCCCATGTTAATGTCCGGGGACTAACCTTGGATGAGAAAGTCTTCCATAAAAGATCCATCTTCATCCAACTGTAGAAAGAAGTTTACGAAAGGCTTGAACAAAGCTTCATAAACACTAGTAATAGCGCTCATTTTTGAAGGCAAGACTTTTGTTGTGGCTTATTTTGGTTTTAATATTTTTGGTTTCCTTTACCTATCCCATAAGCGAGGCTTAAAATCTTAAGCTAAAACCTAAAATCTTTTACAAGTTTAATAATTTTCGATAGAAGCCAAACACTCAGCAATTAACTCACAGATTTGTAACCTTCTATTGAATTACGACTGGGTCACCTTCCTGTTTTCGATTTTTACAATCATTCGACGGGGTTTCTACTCATGCTGGTAATCATGTTTGGTAGCAGATACTTGTGGCGTCAAACCCCTAACTAGCTACTGGTCATCTTTATGCAGAAGAAATCACCTTCTGGAGGTGGTTCTAACTCAATTACGTATTTTACCCGTAGATTCCTGATGACGTGAGAAAGTCTCCCGTCCTCCCCATTTTGTTGCTCTAATTGTTCTCTTTCTGTCCCTCGTATATACTTAGGTTGTGAGGCCTCATCAACCCCCAGACGTAAGTTTCTACTTACTATACACTGTCCCTCTACAGCATCGTCTTGTGCATGTCCTCTATGAATCTCTTCATTTTCGAACTGACAGCATTGTTGCCTTCCTCAGCGATCTAAACATCCTCTATAATATAACCCCGTCAGCACTGTTTTGTCATTTTTGTCATTGTTGGTGTACTTGACATCCTGTTTGCTTATTTTGGACAAACCATAAAATTGGGAAAGCCTTGGTAAATATGTATTAAACTTGTTACTCTACACATTCTTTCCATGCAAAAATGGGAATCATTATATCACAATATATTAGTGTTCCCCTCCTTCCCTTTAAGACGAGTTGATATTCATAAAAAAAAAAAACCATTATACTATCCAGATAGTGTCATAAAGGAAGCTTTTTATAAAACAAAGGAAAAAATACGTCACAGATGATGAAAGGAAAAAACCATTATATATGTAATGAAAGAATTGTTATTCCGTTACATATTCATTCCTAAACACAAAAAAACTTTTCTCAAATACGGTTTCTTTTAGACAATCGGTCCCTATTACTATAAACAAAAAAATTATATCAAAACCTCGTATAAATGATAGAACAAACGTGGATATTTAAAGCATAAGCTAAACAAATTGTGACGGAATATTTTTAGGGAAACGTGGCTATTGTTTAAAAGTGGAAACCATAACTCTGCATTGCATATTATTGATATGAACTCTGTAAAATTATTAATTTCTTGCTACAATAGTGCGAATAGAAAGTTTTTATAATCTCCCCATAAATTTCTTATTAAGGTTCTATAATAAAACCAGTAGGTTACTATAGGGCCTGTCTGGAAAACTAGTTTCAGAAAACTAGTTTCTTATAAAATATTAAGCCACCATTCCATACTTCATAGTTTCTTATTGAACCTTAAATCATTATTTATCTCCCAGTTTAGTTACTGTATTATGTCATCATTTTAGTTCTCAGTTTCCTCATATCCCAACTTGCTTACTGTATTATGTCATCATTGTTGAGTTCTCTCAGTCTTCTCACAAATCATCATATTAATATATCTCCCAGTTTGCTAAAATTCATTACAAAAAATTGAAATGACTCTGGTAGAGGCATATATGATATTTGAATAATAAAAATAGAGTAAAAACTTTAATTAATTTCAAAAAAACTTTAAAGTAACTAGAAAGAGATAAACTCAAGTCATTTGGCCCTCCCAAAAATCCACTAAAATGCCTCAGAGAAAAAACTCTCCAAAAGTGGTATCACAAAAAATGCTATCATAGCATGGAAAAAAAAAGGGAGCTAGATAGAACAGAATTAGGACTTTTATATTTTGCCCTAACTAAAGATCTATATGTCTAAGAATTTTTACTGCAGAATATATTTTTTGTTACCAGCTGAAATGTGCATTAACTAAAAATCAAAAAGAAGATCAGTTAACCAGTCTCCCAGAACTAATCCTAGTGAATCTTGATATACCTGAATTTACCATTGTTCGAATCAAGATTTTTTCGCTGAAGAAAGGAAGCCAGAATCTCACAGGTGAGGTCAATTGATTGGTTAAAATCTCTTTCTTATTTGCTCAACACCCACAAACAAAAAAAATAAACCTTGTGGATGAATTAAACTTTCATTTTTAGTTATTTAAGGCCAGAGCCTTATTTTATACTCAATTTATTGTTGATTTCATGTATGCCTTTAGGAGAGTTGTTTGCAATATTCAATAATTAGAATTTCTCAATTATTTGGGTTTTAAAGTTGATTAAATCATCCAATAAGAATAATTTAGGATTTGAATAGCCCTATACTACCATTAACTGTCTTGAGGTTATATCATTGTGGTGAACTGCATACAGTTTAGTATCACAACATATCTCCTAAA
>SEYY01007871.1:0-7500 GCA_009176605.1 Armadillidium nasatum
AAAAAAAAAATTTTAAAAATCGATTTAGATAATCTCTGCTGAATTTTTAATAAATTAACTTATTTTAATTGACTTTATTTACCCAATTAATTAATTAATTTTGGCACATCCTAAAATATTTTCTGGTAAATTAATTCATTTTTCTCTGTTTATAAACTATAAAATTATTAAATTAATTAATATATATTATATATATATATATGATATATATATATATAAATATATATATAATATATATAATTTTAAAAAACCAATTTATGAGTTTTACAAACACAGAAAATGATTTGAAATCTGGAAAGATCTCTCTGACAAGAGTAACTGAAAGAGAGAGAAGCGGTCCCTAAACCCAAGAAGCGAAAGCTTTACTATCCTATTTCTCCACATTTAGTCACAAGCCTCATCTAGGTTTTTTATTTTTTTTTTTTAAATAGAAAATTCTAAAATTACCTTGTTAGGTCAACCCATAAAAAATGTCATTGGTTTGTTGTAGGTTTTATGGGCTCATGTCACCATTGGAATCACGTAGGCACATAGGTTTTTAGGCATATAGTCGAAAATCGTATTGGTAGTGGCATGATTCTCATAGGAAAAATAGCCTGACTTTAATAAAGTTTGACGTGTACGCGAAAGGTTCTCCTATATATATATATATATATATATATATTATTAATATATATAATATATTATATATAATATATTATAAATATTTATATATATTAAACAAAAATAATCGTCTCCCCAGGAAGGACTTTCGTCCTGTAGTGGGATCTTTCGAGGAAGATCCTTGGTTTCACGGGCCCACGGCAAACGCTGACTGGGCAGGCCTAACGCGGATGCGGAGATTATCCATCAGTGGAAGGCACTCCACTTATGTACTCATTTATCGATGAGTATTCGAGCTAAGCGCAGGAGAAATCGCTCACGTTTCCGCTCCGGCCAGTCCTCGAACCTGGACTTTCGTTGCTATAGCGAGTGCTCGATCGACTGAGCTACGAGCCGCTTATTATTATATTATATATTATTAGATTATTATATATATATATATATATAATATATATATAAAAAAAAAAAAAAAAAAAAAAAAAAAAAAAAAAAAAAAAAAAAAAAAAAAAAAAAAAAAAAAAAAATAAAAGTAATAAATAAATAATAAAAGACAAAAATACATTTGAAAACGTTTGCGTTAAGAGGAAAATTTTTAAAGTAATCTCACAGATTTCTCTGTACCTCAAAAGTTAGAGCGATTGAAAGCAACTTCGAAGTATAGTGGTTCGTTTCAAGCTCAACAGATGGCGCGATTTCATTTTCGAGAAATATCATATTAGTAAAATGCTTTTAGTCTCGTGTTCAAATATGATACATAGATGACGGTTAGGTTGTAATACATTGTATACATGATGGCTGTGTTAGCAGGAAAAATAACCGCTAAAGGATTAAGTTTATTTATTTTAAATTTCACATAGGTTTCTGCATGGGATTTATAGGTTTCTCTATAGGTTTTTCCATAGGGAATAAAATGCTTGCCATAGGTAAATTCTTTATGAACCCTAAGCAAAGTCTTGTAACAAGAATACCATGGTTACTTTTGACTTTGTTATAGGACCCTATTGCGCTTTGATTGCATGGGTCCCTATGGTAACCTATTGGTTTTATCATAGAACCTTTTTAAAAAATTTTATGGGAAAGGCTTCTCGATGTCATGACTTATACGCAACAGAGGTTCCTGAGTGGAGCGGTGTATGTGAAGCCCAAACCACTGGTGTTAAAAAAACGTGGAGGTGCTCTAATGTTCGGAGAAGTCGGGATGCCACCATTTTCTCCATTACTTTATAGGTATGACAAGTCAGCGATATGGTTTTTTGTTTTTTTGCAGAAGTTGGGTACTTACCGAGTTTTGGGATGGGGAAGCTGTGGAGTGTCAGCCATACAGATGGAAGACAACCTTCATCCACATTTCCGGTTTATACAAATTGAGTAAAAATGCTAAAGCTATCCGATAGAAATGACGTATCATTTGAACAGAAACATCATCGGGTCCGGGGGCTCGATCCTTACATTCAAGGGTCAAGAGGAATTGTGCTTTTGTAAAAAGATTGTTGTAGGGTAGATCCACAAATTATGGAGCAGAAAAATTGGGGGCGGGGGAGGCTGTGCCCGGAAGTGAAATGGTCGAAATGGCTCCAAGTAATGGAATTCTCTAGAATAAGTAGTATGCTATCAACTACCCTCTGATCAGAGATATCTGAAGTTTGGGGACAGTAATAGAAAATTGCATGTCTTTCCAGGAGATCTTGAGTACAACCTTATAAACGAATGATTATGAAGTGGAGAAAGGCACGATAGAAACATAATTCCGGAAAAGATGCTTTCTAGTCCTACGGGTAATCCAATGGGATCAAAATTGAGTTCACGGGGTAAAGGAAAAGTTCTTTGGATGTGAGTCAAGGAAAGTATGTTGTTTGCAAAGATTTCCAATTCACCCTAATATATCGCCAGTTGGAATAAAACGGTTGAGGTAGACTGGGACCTAGGGATGTAATAATGATTGAGTAGGGGTCGTTCCGCACAGGAGAGCTGACCTATCTCATAAAAAACAATCAAACATTGGGAAAATAACGATATCCACACAAATTTTTTATATTCGTAACATCCAGCAGTCAACCAGCGTCAGATGACACCGAATCGCCTCTTAAAGGGTGTCGGATATTGAAATCTCCTAGAACTAATATGGAGGCGAGGGGAAAGGGGCAGAGTACAATACAGAAAAGATGAAGAAAACCCACCCAGAACCGAACCTAACGCACATCTCTCAGGTGGAAGTCTTGAAGAGAGGAAGATTAAATGCAGGAGGAAAATTAGATGATAGTGAGTTCCACAGAAAAGAGTAGACTGGAAAGGCAGCACCACAACGGGAAAATCTAGGGTTTCCAGCATCCACACAAAGTTCGTGCGAAAGCAGGGAACACCTTGTGCAACGAGGTTGACGTAATAGAGGTGGAATGCGAGAGGTCAACTGAATCGAGCAAATGCCATTGTAGTACCTATAGAAAAGAAATAAAACACCAACGTCAAGTTGCAGATATAGAAGGTCAAGAGAGTTCGAAAGTAGGAGACAGTTTATTAATCTTTTAGCCTTGGACTCAACCCTATCGATAAATATATATATATATATATATATATTATATGTATATATATATATATATAATTATATATATTATATATATATATATATATAACTCTCTCATCGTCAATACTAACGTCCGTTCTTTCTAAATTTCCGAACTATCCTTGGAAGATTTGGAAACATCTTCAATTCTTCTAATATTATCCTGATCGTCAGTATGACTTTCGTAAGAAACGCTCTACTTATCTTCTTTCCCTTTTCTCTGACTTTCCCGGTATTTCGGTGAATCTTTGCTGTCGCGATGGACATATCGAAGCTTCGATAGAATCTGGCACAAAGCTTTGATTCCAAACTTCTCTTTCATAATCTATCCTTCTCCTGTGACCTTCTTCTAATTTCTTTTCTGGTCGTTCTATAGCAGCTGTTGTAGATACCGTTCAACTATAAATCTATTAATAGTGGTGTTCCTCAAGGAACTGTCATATCCCAACACTTTTTCTGCTTTTCATTAATGACCTTTCTATTACTATCACCTATCCACTACTATACTGATGACTCCACCCTTCATAACTTCCATTAAAACGCCGCTCAAACAACAGTTAATAACAAGGAGGGTGGCCTTGTGCAACTACTCTCTGATCTATTTCGCATTTCAAATTGGGACAGAGAAAACATGGTCGTTTTCAATGCCTTAAAACTCAATTCCTCCATCTCTCTTCTCGACACAATCCTCACACAACTATGATATCTTCTTCGAAAACACATAACTCAAACCTTCATCTCTCCTTAATATTCTTGGTGTTTCTTTTTCTCGTGATCTTTCATGAAGAGATCACATTACTTCTCTTTCTAAACAAGCTGCTAAGAGGTTGGGTTGGGAGCTTTC
Source organism: Armadillidium nasatum (assembly GCA_009176605.1). NCBI lineage: Eukaryota > Metazoa > Arthropoda > Malacostraca > Isopoda > Armadillidiidae > Armadillidium > Armadillidium nasatum. Next base: position 4,008 of record SEYY01007871.1, read on the forward strand.
ATAATTTTTCAACCATCCCTGTTGTTTTCTTTATAGGGTCGCCCTGTATGGAGTATGCTTCCATATCTGGGGTGATTCCACTCATACAGTTCTCCTTAAGAAGGTGGAGTCTTGGGCTTTTCGTCCTATCAACTCTCCTACTCTCACTAATTCTCTCATCTCTTTCTGCACGTTGAAAATACTACGCTATTACAACGAAATTGTTTCTGAACTCTCTCGTAACTCTCTTTGAGAGGCTCGTGCGAACTCTTCTAAGTCCATTTTCTTTCTAACTTTCTGACCTCAGACTTAACCGCTTTGCTCTATCTTACTGTACTCTCTGGTAAAGTCGGGAATTTCACACTACGCTGTCATCTATACCAGGATCCTGATTTGCTCCTATTTGGTAGACTCTAAACACCTTAAAATATATTATATATATATATATATACCTACTATATATATATATTATATATATTATTATATATATATATATAATATAATATTATTATATATATATTATATATATATATATATATATTATATATATAAAGGTATGCAAGTCAATGCAAGGAAGTTAGGAAAATAGAAAAAGGGGAGTGTATTTCAGATTTTACAAGTAGAGCAAGTAGAGTACATGTAAGACTGAGCATAACAATTAAGTCTATGGTCAAAAAGTTGGACAGAAGAAGGATAACTGCATAGAAAAAAAGTGTCGCAAAAGCCCTTTTCAGTGGAGGAATCATACGACGTGAGAGTTCAGCAGAGAAGTGTCCGTTGTAATAACAACAAAATAGAGTAATGCAACAATTTGATAAGCAGAAAGAGATTGCAAAGTTAGTGAGAGCAAAATAGTTTTAAAAACGAAAAGCATTAGACTTCACCTTATCCAGGAGAGTTGCATTTATGAAACTTCCCCAGTTGTGAGGCGTATTCCATACAGGGGTGAACAGTATCCTTATAAAGAGCAACTTGGTTCGTGTGAAGAAATTACGAAGGCTCCTTAGTACACTCAACCTTTTTCTTCCAAGAAAGATCACGAAAAAAAGAAACAGCAAGAATATTAAGGACAGATAAAAGTTTGGGTTGTGTGTTTTCGAAGATGTCATAGTTGTGTGGAAGGTTGTGAGATAGAGGAATTGAGTTTTAGAAGCTTTGAAAACAACCATGTTTTCTTTGCTCCAATTTGAAGAGAGAAAGAGCACAGGCTAGTTTCCCCAGGACCACCCTTCTAGCATCAATTAACTGTTGTTGAGAGGTCTTTCAAACTGAAAGAAGTAATGAAGAGTGGAATCATTGGCATAGGAGTGGATAGGTGAAGAAATAATAGAGAGAAGATCATTAATGAGAATTAGAAGAAAAATATAATTAAAGGAAGAACGGTAGCCATCTACATCTACTAATATAAAAAATCCAGAAAGGAAATCAGAGAGGATACATTCCGAATGAGGGAAGTGTAGAAATCAAAGCTTTGTGCTAGACTCTATCGAAGTTTTCCGATATGTTCAGCGCTAAAGCGAAAGAATCACCACAACGCCAATGATCGGAGGAACAAGAATCAGAGGGAAGGGAAAGAATACCAGTAGAAAGCTCTTTACTAAAGTCATACTGCCCGTCAGATATAAGATTAGAGGAATTGAGATGTTTCCAAATATTCCTGTTAAGGATAGATTTGAAAACCTTAAGAAATAACGGAGGTTAAAGAAAGGGGAAGATTGATAGAGAGTTGAGAGGGGTCCTCTTTCTTCGGCACAGGCTGAAAGAGCGAACATTTCCAGCAAGAAGGGAATGTTGAAGTAGAAAGACAAAGACGAAATAGTTTACCAAGACAGGATGCAAGCTCGGAAACAAGTTATGAGAATAGCAGCAGGGTTACAATCAGGACTATGGCCTTCTTAGTGTTAAGCTCAGGGAGTGCAGAAATCATATCTTTAGAAGAAATTTACAATATTAGGCATAAATGAGATGAGGGGAGAAGAAAAGCTCCGGAATCGTTAACGTGGAATAAATGACAAGTGCTTGAGCGAAGAGTTCAGCTTTAGTAGAAGGAAAAATGGCCATTGGCGCTCAGGAGACACTTGAGAAGGAAAAGAGGAAGAAACAAAGTTTGAGTTGAAAATTTTTTTTTTTTTTTTTTTTTTTGCAAAATGTCAAAATGGACGTGAGGAAAAGGAACCAGAAAGATTATTGTATTTATGACGGAGATGTGAGTTTCTGGTCTTACGGAGATTAGATTTTCAACAATTCCGGGATGAAATATAAGATGAATGAGTTTCTGGAATTTGATGACCACGGTAATCTCCAAAGACAGCAATTTTGCGGCGAATAGCACGAGAACAAGCAGAGGTAAACGAAGGTTTTTCAGGTTTTGTTGAAAAGAAAGAATATGAAATGTACCCTCAATGCCAGAGAGAGTCACCTAGGTAATCACTCTCTACACTACAAGGAATACTTTCCCACAGAAACGGTAATCATTCTATAGGAAAAATTCTGAGAAGTACGACCGCAAGTCAGAGACCAATTTGCGGAACCGAAATGCCAGAAATGTCTCCTCGCCGAAGCCGGAGCTTGTTCTTGTGGAAAATTTGAAGAGACAGAACAATATACAAAGTTAAGAAGTGATCAGATGAACCCAGGGGAGGAGAGTTTAAGTGTGAGGAGAAAAAATAAGATGTTAAGAAAAGATCAAATATGTTGGGTTCATCACCAACACGGTAAGCGATGAGGGTAGGAAATTGTAGAAAACTACTGAAGTGGTAGGCGAGTTCAACAGTTGGATCATGAGAACTACATGAAAACTATGGCACTGGTAAAGTTGAAAAAAGTTATAAGAAAAAAAAAAAAATTATTATATATATATATATATATATATATATATATATATATATATATATATATATATATATATATATATATATTAATATAATATATATATATATATATATATATATTATATATATATATATTGAAGGTATGCAAATCAAAGGAAGCTAGGAAAATAGAAAAATGGAGTGTTTTTCAGAGTTTACTAGTAGAGAGTTGGGGTTGGTGGGGTGGTTTACCAGTTTAGTGTGTATATATATATATATATATATATATATATATATATATATATATATATATATATATATATATATATATATATATATATATATATATATATATATATAAATATATAATTAAAAATAATATTATATATCATATAAATATATTAAATATAAAAATTTAAAAAAAAAAAAAAAAAAAAAAAAAAAAAAAAAAAAAAAAAAAAAAAAAAAAATTTATATATATATATATATATATATATATATATATATATATATATATATATATATATATATATATATATATATATATATATTATATATATATATATATATATATATATATAATATATAAATATGCATTAAATTTAAAGTTGTAATTGAAATTCTTAAAGTTGTAATTCTAAAAATACTGTAATAAGATTGGTCAGTTTTATTTTTAAATCTTAGTTTGGGTTACGTAAAAAAGG
>SEYY01007871.1:12500-25000 GCA_009176605.1 Armadillidium nasatum
TCAAATCTTTAAATATTCCTGTTAATGAGATTCAAAGCATTTAAATAGGAATGAGATTAAAGCAATACGACGATGATTAGAATTGATAGTAATTCCAATTTTTCGGCCCATGTAAATGAGCATGCAAATCTAGCAGGAAGAATGAAATTGGAGGGCAGAGATGAAATAATTTACCGAGGAGGCGTACGCGTTCGGGAGTTCTAGTTTTAAGAATCAAATTGTAGAAGTTGAAGATTATCTTAACAATAGGTGGAAGCTACGGCACAAATATTGGCTTGTGGTAGGTCAAGAATGAAAATTCGGATATCATAACATAAATAAGCTTTCTACTTTGGAAATTAACTAAATTTAAACAATTGAGAACATAAAAGTTCAACGTTATTTATAACACATTAACAAATACTTAAGATAAAACATCATCCATCTTCTTAGAGGTAAGTTTAGAAGAAAGCAAAATACAAGGAGTAATAGCTTTCGAAGTGTCTAAGGTGGAATTCTAGGCAAAGGTAGAAATGAAGAATTCATCTTCATGGAACAGATTTTCCGGTTCTTTTTGAATATCTTAACTACTTCTCACGAGACTGTTACATCTTCACATCCAAATACTGAGGTCCTCTATTTAGGGGATTTCAACGTACACCACACTGAGTGGTTGGGTTCCTCTCATACTGATACAGGTGGGTAGGAGGCTAAATCATTCAGTATTCTCAACGATCTGGAGCAATTAATTAGGGAACCTACGCACATCCAGGATCGTCCTAACAAATTCTTAAACACGCTTCACTTGTGTTTCACCACTACTCCTTCTCGTTATTATTACACAATTTTCCCTCCTATCGGTAACTCTGACTACAATTTTATAGCTCTTAAGTATAACACTTTCTCTTCAGCAGCTCCACCCTGCCCTAAACGTACTTTATGGCACTTTGATCGGGCTAATTGTGGGGCATTGCGTCGCTTTTTTTTTTTTTTGGCCAATTACTCTTGGAATGAATCCTGCTTTGACACTGATGATGCTTCGGTGTTCGCTGAAAGAGTGGGAGCCGTGATATCTGATGCGATGAACAGGTTCATTCCTTCTTCAACTAAATCTTTCTCTCCCCAAAATCGAGTTTGATGGTGCCTGCTCTCGTGGCATTCAGGAGAGAGAGTGAGATCGAGCGTGGAAAAACTCCTCTTCTCCTATCATTCTTTCTAATTTTCCCTCAGCTCGTAATCGTTGCAGGGATATACTTCGACAGGCCAAGCGTACTTTCACCAAAAGAAAGTGCGCTGACCTCCTTGGTTCTCCTACTGATAAAAATTTATGGCCTCTTGCCAAAAATATCTCAAAAAACGTTTGCAAATCTTCCTTTCCTCCTCTTATTCGATCTGATGGATCGGTAGCCAACACTCCTACTGAAAAGGCCAATCTATTCTGCCTCCTTTTTTCATTTAATTATACTCTGGATGAATACGGCATCTCTCCTCCTACTACTACTTCTATCAGGTCTCCCATGTCTTTACCCGTCATCTCATATGATCAGGTGCATGGGATCCTGAAATCTTCGAACATAATGAAGGAAAGTGGCCCGGATGGCATTCCTCCTCGTGTTTTGAGGAAGTGTGCTTCCGAGCTGGCGCCTGTCCTCGTTCAACTCTACTCTCTTTGTCGTAACACTAACACTTTTTCTCTGTGCTGGAAGCGTACATATGTCCAACCGATCCCGAAAAAAGGAAGCCGCTCTGAACCATTTAACTATAGCACTATTGCTCTTACTTGTATTCTATCCAAAATCTTTGAACTGCCCTCAACTCTCATTTCCTTGATCATTTGGAATCACACTCCCTTCTTTCAGATCCCCAGTATGGCATTCTATGTTCGAGGTCTACTGGTGACATTCTTTTTCTTTCCTATCTTACTGACTTATGGTCTTCTGCCCTTAGGAACTACGGGGAGTCTTGTGTGGTGGCGCTTGATATATCCAAGTCTTTTGACCGGGTATGGCATACGTCGCTGCTCTCTAAGCTCACTTCCTATGTCTAGTTTCCTCTCAAATCGCACCATATCAGCACTTGATGGAGCGACTTCTTCTTTCCCTTTTAATTGTGGTGTTCCTCAGGGTTCTGTTCTTTCTCCTACTTTATTCTTAATTTTCATCAACGATCTCCTCTGCTGTACTTTTAACTCTGTTCATTCTTATGCTGACGACTCAACTCTCCATTCTTCTACTTATTTCTAATCTGCTCCCTCTGTTGCTTCTAGTCTTCAACTTTCTGATTCCATTCTTTCCGATCTGGATGAGATTTCCCGGTTGGCCCACCGCAACCTTGTGAACTTCAACTCTTTGAAAACTCAACTTCTTCATATCTCTCTTTCAAAAACACCTCCTAACTCTCCTATCTCGTTCGACGGCTCTCCCGTCTCACCTGTCAACAACATAAATATTCTAGGTCTGAACATAAACGTTGGCGAATTCTCACTTTTCTATAGGAACTACAATGGCAGGTTCTCGAGGGAGTTGACCTCTCGCATTTCACCACCATTGCGTCGCCCTCGCAGTACAATGGGTGCCATGCTTGTACATGAATTTTGTGTGAGCCTAGCAAACTCTAGACTTGCACATTGTGGTACCACCACCTTTCCAGCCACCTCTGTTCTGTGGATCACCCTTCCTTCGTCTGTTTTTCCTGCTGTATTTAACCTACCTCTCTTTAAATCCTCTGTCTGCGCCCACCTGAGGGATCTTCGTTAGGTCCAAATTGGATAGTTTTTTTTTTATCTCTTAATTATGCCCCTCCTTGAAAAGGGCTCTGCCCATGAGTGGTAGCAAAAAAAAAAAAATTTTTATTATAAAAAAAAAAAAAAAAAATTTAGCAAAACAGTACGTTCTGATGTTGTCGAAAAAGACAAAGATGAAACTGATTTTTTTGCCAATTGTCAGAAAGAGCGTGAAAACAGTAATTACTCCAAGGAAAATTACAGAACTATGACCACAATTCAGACAAGTTTGAAGCAACAAAGTGACAAAAGATTTTAAGAGATAGAACAGGATACAGAGAGGACGATTGAAGAAATCCAGAAGTAAAAAGAGTTTAACAGTATAAAAAGAAAAGTTTAAAATTACGAAAAAATTTAGTATATTGAGTTCATCTCAAAGAAAATTAGCGATTCGAATAGAAAGCTAAAGCATCTGCTTAAGGTTGTTATGTATACAGAAATGGAAGAGGAATTCACCAGCTGTATCAATAGAAGAAGAAAAATATCATTGGAGATGGTGAACAATGAAATCACATGATGATTTCAAAGAAGAAAGATAATGTACTTTCCCTTCGAGTTCAGAGAATTTTTGAATTTATGATAGTCATTAGCGATAAGATTTAAACAGCAATAAATGAATGTTAATTGTAGTTTGACAAGTAACTATAAAGTGGAAAATTCGAAAAACTCAAGATTAGTGAAACGAGTACAAACAACGTTATTCATGCATATGCACATAAAATTCACCTTTGGTTAAAAAAAGATACCTAGACATTAAAATGGAACAGGGTAGGATTTACAGTTGAAGTGCTCAAACACCAGAATTTGGATCCAAATCAAAAGCCGAAGTCTAGAGAGGGAGAAGTGGTGCAAAAAAAGTGGAAATTCGAATACAGGCTGTGAATTTTGTAACTATTAGTAAAAAAAAATGCCCCAAAACAAGTCAAAAATTTTGTGGCGGCATCACCCCATCATAAGAAGATGTCAACCCTTAAGGAACGGTTGGGGAAAGATTGAACAATGGGTTTTCTTTAGATGACATTCCTCTTGAGCTATTTTTGTGGTCATTTTTTTTTTCAATATTGTTAAAAGAATGTGTCAAAGTAAATAATGTGTGAAAAAGAAAAAGTATTAAATGGATAAATTTTTAGACTCTCATGTGTCGAGCTGAAAGTACACTGAATTTACCTACTGTGTGAGAAACAAAAGGGGACAAACCATTAAGCACAAGAATGCAGCATAATGTTCAGCTCACCCTAGCATTTCGTATAACCAATGAGGAGTAACTGCATCATTTCGGAATTGATCCTACATCCTCTCCTATATATATATATATATATATATATATATATATATATATATATATATATATATATATATATATATATATATATATATATATATATATATATATATATATATATATATATATATCAGTAAGATATGAAAATTTTAATTTACTGATAAAATTTTTACTCCTGGTTTGGGTGAGCTGGTTCCAACTCACCACTATATATATATATATATATATATATATATATATATATATATATATATATATATATATATATATATATATATATATATATATATATATATATATATATATATATATATATATATATATATATATATATATAAAATTATTATTATTTCAATAATTTTTTTTTAAATTAATTTTTTTTTATTTATTTATTTAAAAATTTTTTGACTTTGCACACACAATAATTTAAGTTAGAACTCAAAAATATCTTCTTAAAATTTTAAAGTCCCCACCATTTGAGGAGCCCTTCAAAAATCGAATTTTGAAAAAAAAAAATTTAATTTTTTTTTTTTTTTTTTTTTTAATAAAATAATTAATATATTATATATATAATATATATAATATATATATATATATATATATATATATATATATATATATATATATATATATATATATATATATATATATATATATATATATATATATATATATATATATACACCCACCTCACTTTCACCAAACACATCCAAAATACCACCTCAGCCGCAAACAGAAAACTCAACATCCTCAAAACAGTGGCCAACACAGACATAAACAACATACAAACCTCAATTGCCATCTACAAACAATTTATACGCCCCACCATCAACTATGCCTCCCCTGTCTGGCACCCAATGCTCTCCAATCAAAACTTAATGACACTCCAAATAACGCAAAATAGAGCCCTCCGCACAATTACCGGCTGCACACCCACAACCCCTCAACAACACTTACATAATGAAACCAAAATACTACCTATAAATAACCACCTCGAAATGATAGGCACTCAATTTTACGCAAAAACCCGTCTACCCACATACCCATGCCACAATACTCTCCTCCAACCTACCAATCACAGACTAACACAACCTCCATCATCCACTGGAACCTTCTACAAACAAATCCTAAATCACATCCCCCACCTCAATAACACAATAACCAAACATATTCACACTCAACTAACGCATTCCTACTTGATCAACAGACCACCAAACAACATCCTTGACACACTCCCACCCGAAATAAACACCGACTTCAGCAACCTCCCAAGACAGTGAAACCCTTGGTTCATCCTCGAATGAACCTACTTACAGGGATTTTGATTATATATATATATATATATATATATATATATATATATATATATATATATATATATATATATATATATATATATATATATATATATATATATATATATATATATATATATATATATATATATATATATATATATATAGGGGTTGGGCAAAAACATTGAAACACCTGGTATATGCATGAATTTAATTATAAAATAACCACCTGAATTTTTCTTAGAATGGAAAAATTTATGTCCTGAAATGTTACGTTATATCATTCCTCATGCAAAACTAGACCCAAGTTCCTGTAGGGATGCTGCTGGTGAATAGCAATTCCGAACACTGTTCTTTAATACTGACAACAGTAGTTCTATGATATTAAGGTCTGGGTACTGTAGTATCTAAGGAAGACGTGAAATCTAATCAGCATACTAATTGAACTAAGACTAGACAGCATGAGCTGTATGAATTGGTATGATAAATGGCGCCACTCCTAGAAAATAATGCCTGAACCAAAGGATGAGCCTGCCAACCCAAAATGTGCACATAATCCCCGACGGTTACGTTATTTTGCTTCATGATAATGGGGCCTGTAGAATACAACAAAATTGATGCCCAAACCATGAAGGAAACTCCTCCATGCTTTACTCATGGCATAAGACAGTCTTGACCATTTGGCTAGAGGTTGGTAACAATATGAAGGTTGATTCATCTTACCAAAGGACTGTCTTCATTGATCGACAGTCTAATTTTTATGAGTGTTATGCACTCTCTCCTCTTTCAGGCATTTACATTGTTGCGGAAATTACGTAACAACTAGAATTTGAAAACAAAAGAGTGGGTCAATCTCCATGAAAATAAAGAAAAAAAAACACACCCATACTAAAATATTATCATTTATTATAATTTTTAGGAAGAGAAAGAGACAACTAATTGATGCACAAAAACGTAACAAAAAATCATATGTGAACCCCAATGAAAAAACGGTAAAAACTAGCCAATAAACCAAAAATTTAGAAAAAAAACAAACAATACCCAAAACATCGCAAATAGTTGTCATGACCATTTGGTAAGAAGAAATAAATAAATTAAAAAATGTATATTGCAATGCACAAAATTTTAGAAAAGCAATCTCTTAAGTCAAAACACCAAAGGTTAATTTTATTAACTATATAAAATACCTTCTTAACGGTTAAGCAAATAGCAATAATAGTTAAAGAATATCTACAAAACTGTCATCAATCCTCTTTTAATAAATAACGGTTACACTCAATTTATAAAAATTTCAATAATACCACAAAACACAGTATTTGTCCTTAAATTAATACATGAATATTACATTTCACAATTAATTCTGCTGTTAATTTTAAAATTCACCTTCTGTTTTCCAAAATTGGAAATATACCCTGGTACTCAGTTGTAAAATATCAATCCTCAAAGCTCCAGCTCAGAGTAAGAAAAAACTGGAAAATGTTAAGAATAAATAAATAAAAGAAATTAAATGTTGAAAGCTTTACCCAATGAAAAACAAATAATCCCATCAACTGATATAACAGAATTGGAAAATGAAAAAATATAGCTCTAAAACCTGGACAAGTTTTTAATGTTCATTTTTCCTTACCAGTAGCAAAAAAACAATACAACAATCAAATAATTAGCAGAAAAACTCGAAATTGAAAATAACATGCAAAGACACCCTTGATAAAGACTGTGGAAGCCAATGAACTGCAAAAATTGCATAAACCAACTATAAAATAATATCATGTGACAATATCATGAACAAAAGCAGGGAAAAATCACTAAAAATGAAATACGTTAATTTATTTAAAAAAAAAAAAAAATTTCTAATTTTTTTTGGCAATTATTGAATCATTATGAAAATTCCATAAAGTTATTTATTACCTGAAACTCCGATGATCAGCTTATAAGCAAGAATAACACATCGAAAATCTCAAGCTGTTAGACTATGGGTAAAAATTCATCAAAATCTGACCAAAATATCAAATAGTGATTCCTAAAGAAATTAAACAATTAAATAAAAGAATTCGATCAAGTTTTTAAATTGATCAAAAGATAAAACTGTAAAAATCCATCTTTCAGAGGAATAGTGAATGAAAGCCTACCGCACAAATAGAAAAAACAAAAGAGAAGGTAAACAAAACTGAATAATAGAAAGAATGATAGCGTGATATAAAATTTGTCAAATGTCACCCATCAATCTCATTCACTTATAACCATTCAAACAAAACGTGTATAAAAAAAAAAATATGAGACAAAAAATATAAACTTTACCTAAACTTAGCACAACGTCGTTTACGAGAAGTTTGGCGATAGCAGCCCGCCCATGAATATTAAGCCTATGAAGTTCCCTTTCCACTGTTTTATTGCTAACTAGGTATGCAATTTGATATTCAGTTCCAAAGTAACTTTTGCAGCTTTTTTTCTTATTTTTCGTCACAATCCGCGTATGTCTCTGTCAAACAATTTCAACTTTAACGTCCTAACGTCCACACTGTTGTTTTCTCAAAAACACTATGCGCTCATGACCTTGGATACGGTAACTCGCGAAACACCAAATAACTGTTAGGAAGGCACAAACAATTTGTCCTTTTTGAAACTCTGTAAGCTCGGACAAACTTCATTCGTACTAGCAGAAAATGTTGACCAAAAAACAAATGAGGCTTCCTCCCTTCTTTACAGGTAAAATTTCACACATGACACAACAAATAACGCAGTTTTTTAGTTTAGAACGTACCTGTGGAGTCCTTTTCGATTTTGGCTAATAGATCAAAGATAATTCTACTGTTATTTTTTTTTAAATGAAAATATACATAACTACATAAGGATTGTGTCAACTTGTACTTGCAAAAATCGTATATTGCAAAAAGTGAAATTTTGCAAGAATTTTTAAAAATTTCATCCAGTTACTGTACATAAGGGAAAATGAGAAAGCTTTATCGGACGAGTTCTAAAAAATCGATTTCGTTTTTTTTTTCTATCTTTAACCAATCTTTAAAGAGGAACAATTTGGTGCTAGAATTTTAATGCAAAAATATAGAAAAATAAAAACCACAGATGTGTTACCAAGTTTTATCTTTTTTATCCTCTAAACAATATCAAAATCACTTGGGAGAGATTTTTTTAAACAATAGTTTCTTGAAAAAGAAAATTTTAATTCTTTTCCAGTTTGAAAAATTGGTAATTTTCTATCTGCTCATCAATCTATATTAAAATTTTCAGAATAAACACAGATGGAAAAGCTGCGTGTCTTTTACTTCAGTATTTTTTTTATTATTTTTTTATGCAGACTTAGTTTTTCTTCAAGTTGGGAATTACGTGCCAGAGGTTAAATGGTTGGGTATAAAACATATGCCCTAAATAAAACATGCATAAATCGCCAAATTCTATCTCCTCTGAAAATTTCAATCACATCAAATAAATAGTAATAGTAGGAAAAAGAATCAGAGCGATTTCTCGTTTATGAGAAAAGATGAATTTTCAGAAAAATATCAAATAAGAAAAAACTCCATATTTTTTTCCCCAATATATATATTGTTTTGGGAAAACAAACTAAAACTTTATTAAAAACACATCTATCTGTAGTGGAAATTTCAAGATATTGGAACTCAGAAACGACACCAAAAGATAAACCGTTACAGGTACAAAATAAACGATAAAAATCTAGCTTTTAGAACTTATACAATAAGGGCCTTTGGTTTTTGCTTTATGTACATCTGCTAAAAATTTTAACAATTTCCCTGTTGCCAATTTTCATACAATATCTCTATTTCATATTGAACCCTCACCACAACTTTAAACGTCTTAGTTGAGTAAGCTAAAATTTTAATATCAGATAAGTAGTATAAAAATTACAAATAAATTTACACAAAAAGTTTATGAAAGAAATTTCGATATACTTTTTTCATATATTATTGTTTCTAGTTTGAGAATGGAAATTCTTGAAATTAAAAAAGATTTAAAAATAACAAGAACTTGCATTGCGATACGAAAAAAAAAATTATAGGAAATTTGAAAACAAAAATTTGTTAAGCCATGCAACACTCGCTAAACGTTCGTAAGTCAATATATTCATTATTATTTCCACCCTATATATAAAATTCCAATTTAAAGCAATAATTTGAATTCAATAAACATTTTCTATTTTCAGACTCGTTAATAAAACTTGAAAGAATCCATATAGCCTACAAGTCTTTTTATTTATTAAATAATTTTTTATCCCCTTTGCTATCTTTGGTTACTAAATTAATAGGGGAAAAGTTCAACTCCGTCCAAAAAAATTAAAGTTGAAAGATATTAAATTAAAACCTTATTAATAATTTCTTAAGGAATTTTAGGTTGGATGATTTCACCATACTTAGAAGCGCTTACCTCCACTAGTATTATGTCAAGAGTGAAAATTCACATTTCATAAAATTATAGAATTTACTGCATAGGGAATTGAATAAAATTTTAAAAATATTCAATAGAAAAGTAATAGAGCGACGTTTACAACACTATAACAAATACTTTGGTTGAAAAAAAAGGTAAGAAAGAGGTAATAACAACAAACATAATCTTCATTGTCTTCACAAAATCTCTAATTTTCCAGTATTTTCTTGGTGCTTAATTTTAACTACCAAAAGTTCTGAAATTGGAAATTACTCTCCAATAACTTGTCTCATTCCAATAATGTCTTTTTTATAATTATTAACAAGACTTATAAAATATTTTCTATGAATATTAGATCACTTTTAGCTCTACTGTGCAATATAAATAAGCAACTAATATTCTATCACCAGCCAATTGATTAATCGACCATCTTTTTCAACATGGTTTGCCCAAACTGCAGATGCTACTTCAACTTGTTCAACTGGAATTTTCTTTTAAGGAAATGGTTAGAAGGAAGAAATGCTTCGATTCTAAATAAACGTCTGTCTTACAAATTTGGATTCACTGTGATATCCAAAGGCGACATTAGACCGTATGTGTTTTTAAAATAAAAATTAAATATGTAAAAAGTTATAAATGAAGAAAAGGTACGGAAGAAGAGTAAGTAAAGATCCTTACCTCAATGACACCGTAATCTGGAGTATCAACTGTTATCATAGCCAAAGAATCCATATAGAAGGCTATTTTATAATCAGGATGGGTTGATACACCAAGGAGTTTCATCTTTTCTTCAATCCATTTCATGCTTGTTGCAGACCAAATTACAATGTCATAATTCTGAATAGAAACCGAAAAACGTTAATATTAATTATCCCTAAAAATTTACTTTTTATTCATTTAAGGTAAAAGATACATGCAATTATTTCTTTTCAATATGTTTACTCACCTTAAAATTAAAAAATTTTAAGATTTTTGAGGTTATAAAATTTACTAACCACTATGTCATTGTATAGCATTTTCCTTAAAATACATAAATTTAATTTTAGAATTTTGTTTTTCAATAATAAACATTTTTTTTGCTCTTGAAAATGTTGAACATCTGTATAAAATACAGTGTGAAAAAAACACATATCTTTATTGGACATACAAAATTAATAGCTTGTGGAGGAAACCTCATGAATAGATTGTTTTATATTTGTCATATTATTTTTTATTAATAATAATTCTACACTTATCCAGGAAAACACTAAACAGTGCCAATATCAAGATGAAGAACAAATATCTGATTTTCCTACAGTATACAAATTATCTTCAATTAACATCAAAATTAAAAAAAAAAAAAAAAAAAAAGTATATTATTCACCATATAAGCTGATGCCAAAAATTCATGAAGAAAAGGTCGCATTAGTTCAAGTCCTGTTTCAGCGGTTGACTTGTGATCAAAAAGAGTATAATCAATGTCTAGAACAAGAAGCTTCTTTCCTGGTCTTGGTTCATTCAAAATTTTAATTTGGTAGTCTTTGATTCTTTTCTCAACCTGTAATAATAAAATGAATATATCAAATAAGCATTTAAAATAAAAGTAGACTACTACAGACCAGAGAATAAATTATATAACAATTAAGTTTTGGTAGTTTATTTTTATCATCGTTTCCACTCAATAGGTTCTCTTTCGAGTTTTAATATAAAACAATTAGCTGGAATATCTTTCCTAACCAATCCCAGTTCACATTCACACACACACTTATCTTCATTTCATTTTTTGTTGCATTTTCATTTCAATGTCCACGCGAAACTGGTTATATTTTAATTAAATAAAAGTCTTTTTTTTTTTAAGCCAAAAAACTTTTTTTTTTTTTTAATACAAATTTCATTTTATATTATTATTATTTTCAAAATTATCAGAAATTTAAAAATAAACATTCATAAATTTCTTTTTTGTTATAGAATGCACACATTAAAGACTAATAAGATGGCATTAAGTGATAAAATTTTCCAAATACTATAAATTGAGGCTACTAATTGCAACACTGCATTGTGCTATTTAGAGACCTGCAATAATACCACAATAAATTAAATTAGAAAACTGATAATGACGACATAAATATTTTAAAGTTATTATAACATTAACAGTAATAATGATGCCTTTTATTTACTAATTATAACTCTAAGAGTAATAATAATACTAATAATAATAACTAATAATAAATAACAAGAAAAATAATGACATATAATAATAATAAATTGAGGATATAATTTCCGACATGTCTAAAAATGGTTAATTTTAAATTTGGCACATTGTTCACCTCCCATTTAACAATCTCTTTAACAAGGGGGTGGGGGGGTAGTCGGAATCGAGAATCTAGACTTTTTGAGGAATGGGGAATCCATTATTTGTCTCAATTACCAACTATTTAATAGCTTTTGAAAAAAAAGTTTGTAAATGATTAGTAGTATAAAAGAAATTGTAATATAATTATTAACTTTGTTAAACCAGTAAATTGCTCCTTACTATAAATGTCAGAAAAGTATAGTGAATGTGTCTAGAACTTTTTGTGGGAGATAAATTTTTTTTATATTCTTAGAAGAGAAAAAATACTACTTTACATTCTGACACCAGCTCGTGCTTTTTTGTGATACTTTTAAGAGTTAGTGGAAAAAAAATTTTTACATGTATTTTGGAATTAATAATCCAAATTGTTCAATAATTAGTACCATATATGATTAGATGTAATATTTTGAACAATCTATGAATTTGCCCGTTAAA
>SEYY01007871.1:27500-50943 GCA_009176605.1 Armadillidium nasatum
TGCAACAATTTTGTCTTCTGGGATATCAAGGTCATTTAAAACTGGGGGTAAATCATCAGGAATAGTTTGAGCTTCCTCAACTGCCGATTCCAAAGATCCAATTAACATAATCTACATGAAAAATAATGTGGTACATCATTGATACTCATTTTAATCTAAAATATATTCTGTTAATTATTTTTTGTTATTCAAAAGGTATACATATAGAATTTCCAAAATTTTCATCTTCCATAAAAAAAAAAAATTTCAAGATTTAAAATGAATACCTATAAAAATAATGGATTAAAAGTAACGTGAAATTTTTTTATTCTTGTATTTGTTTTTAATATCTGAAAACAAGCAAGTAGGTAATAATTAACAAAATACCTAACATCAATATGTAAAATATTTAATAAAAGTAAAGAGAAATTTCTATATTGTCTCAATCTATGAATATACCTTCATTCCGGGTTTCCCGAATTACTCTTCACAGCCTTTACATACCACCCAGAATTTTAGAATTAAGGAGCAGACGTAAGTCGGAGATCTGGTAGTAGATCACTACCGGTACCTACGAAACCGTGCTCTAAGGTTTACCTGGAACTTGATTACTGTAACCATCCACGTACGTCACAATGTGAGCAAATGAGGATGGGCTACATCCAGGCTGCATGAAATATTAACCACCGAAGTTACATCTCGTCTAATAGATGAGAAAATATTCCTCTAAATTTTTCACATATTAATAATCTCTCGGCATAGTTGCCATTTCAATGTAAATAAATGGCCTTAACTCTCGATTTTCCAAATCCTCGCCTTCATACCAAATTTACAGTCATCGCCTAAGTCCTTGTGTGACCTCGCCTATATATTGATGTTTTTAGCCTCTATAACGCTACATATGTCATCTTTTCATCTCTTTGTGAAGTCGTAGTTTGCTTCGTCTGTAACATATTACCTGAAACCATATTGTACTCTTGATAATTTACTCTCATACTACCACTTCTATTATTTCTCAGCTGTCTATTTGGTTGTCTGCACAATTATGTTTTATATATGTATGCCAAATGCTATTGTATGTATGACCATTGTTAATTTTATTTTTAAAAGGCGGCCATATTATCATTACTATGCTCTTTCTCTCTTCTCACTCTCTCTTCTCATCTCTCTTTCTATCTCTCTCTCTCTCTCTCCTCTTCTTACTCTTCTTCTCCTTACTCTACTCTTCTCTCTCTCTTTCTACAGTTAAGGAATGAAATATGTTTCTGATTTCCTAAAACTTATTCTGAGCTTGCACTCTCTTGTGGATAACTTTTCGCTCTTGATTATTACTTACATTTCTACCTATCCACTTCTTCGACACGGTTCATAAGGTATTAAGTTTGGATCGCATTCCAGTAGGCGGGGACAAAAGGGTGCATCCTTTCCAACCCTTTTTTTTATTTTCTCCAATCTCATATAACTTTGGCTTTTTCTATCTTTCTGTTAATCTCATACGGAAAACAACACCAGAACACACATCGCCACCATCTCACATTGATATTTAAATTCTCTATGTGAGTAATATATATATTAGTAATAGTAGCTTATTATCTGTCTCTTAGCTATAGATAATAAAGATTTTAGGTAGGCATTATATAAGTTGATATATCACTTATTGATATTATATATACCATGGTATAATTTGTAGGCTAGATATCATTCTCATAAATCTACAATAACTATAATAATCATATTTATTTCATTTCTTCAAAAAATATTCACTCTTCTTATGAGTATTTAATCATTATAATATATAGGGCAATTCTTGTTTATTTCATTTAGATTCCATTCTGGACATGGTCATCTATCTGAAAGATCAATTCTCTGAATCGACGCCGTTTAACTGCTAGTGTTAGTGCTGTCCATTAAAGGAAAAACAAGCTCCTTCTCACTTGCTGATCCTCTCTCTCCTTGATATACTCTTATGATCTGATTCCTATACTATTGTTCCATCTCGGTACTTTTTGCGCTCTAAGCATGACAATTGAAAGCTTTCCTGTTTTTGAGTTCTGCTCAAAGCTTGATTCTATCTCGCTTTCTGTCATGGTGATATTTTACTATCCTCGTCTTTTCTTCCTTTCGTGTTCGGTCCATAAAGTCTTGTGTAGGGGAGCTCTATGTGACTCCTAAACAAATCCGATTAGAATTAGGTCTGGTGCTTCTAGGTTTGTAATATTTCCGTTACCCTATTTTTGTCCTTTTATTTTATTGCTATCTCTCTCTTTAAACATTATATTCCTCTTCCTGCTAAGTAGCAAATCCTTCCCTTCCATTTTCTTTGGCATCTGGCAAGGAGTTACTTACTTGTCACAACAAACAATTATATTCATGTAGATGTTGCTAGCTGAGAGCAATATCCTTACTTGATAAACTCCTATTTTTTCTACGTCGCACTATAAGAAATACACACTTCGCTTATCTCATACTTAATAAATCTTCTGTTCGCTCTTTCACCATTTCAGATGGTCACACACATTTGTACAAATACCTTATCTCTCTCCAACAACTTACAACTTAGATCATAACAGATCTGGCCTCAATACATTCTTCTTGATTCTTCATGTTTCTTTCGACTTGTGGTCTTCCTCTGGCATTATTGATCCATTATTCTTTCATAAAGGCATTATAGACTTTGTGTCCATGATTCTGACGCGGCCTTTGGACTGTTTCACCTCAATACCTGGTCTGCTTACTCTTTCACTGGTTTTCCTCATTCTTAAGCGCTTCGTCTCTCTACTTCTTCTATTAATTATTTATCTCTCTCCTGCGCAGCTGTTTACATATAATAATAGTTTTCCCATTATGCACCTGCCTGTTGATAACTACTCATTAATTATAATACTAAGAGTTGACATCAATGGGATCCTGATATTTATAAATCTATATATTTAAATATATAAATAAATATGTATTCTAACGTTTAAGCCTCAGTAACGATTGCTCCCAGAAGGAGATGGGCTGCAGTTGCAGGCCGGAGTTAGGAGACCAGACTATTTTCTCGCCGCCCCACGGCTAGTATTTCTTCCTCAGCCTGTCAAAGAAGCGAGAGGAGCTGCGCGTTCCGATCCTCCAGGCTGATCCCGACGTGAGAAGGTCACTGTCCTCGTTCAACTTTTTCCTCTATGCCTTAATACTAATACCTTTCCTCATTGCTGGAAGCGTGTATTTGTTCAACCAATCCCGAATTATTCAAACTCTCAAGTAGGGTTTGTTACACGTCACGGTCTAGGACGCTCCTGATTCGATCCTAACTAACCCTCTCTACATCGCATCATCCCCAGGTAGTTCTGCTCCAAAGCATGGGCGTGCCATTCCTAGTCCGTTGTGTCCGAAATGTTTGGGTGTCGGTGAAGTAGTAAAACAGGTATCATGATATATCGCAAAGAACGAATGCTTGTCTCCTGCCTCTCAATAGCTCGCTCGATCCTTGCAACGGTGTTTTCAATTTGTATGGAGTCTTAATATTCTCTTCTCTTCATGAATCATACTATCATAAGATTAATATTAGGCTTTATTCGACGCTCGAAGTTAGAATTATACTAAAAATATATAGTATATTAGTGACTACTATTATTAATATCTACTTTATCATACTGATATATATCTATTATGGTCTTCTTATTATAGCCTACTATTATAGGTACTTATAATATATATTCTTATGGGCGTAGTGTTCTTTTAATATATATATATATAATATAATATTGAATTAGTTAGTGGCGACTATGACTATAATTACCCATATCTAGGTATATCTTTGTAATTATATACTCTATTATTTATTTATTAATATTATATATATATAAAATAAATTATTTTTTTTTTTTTTTTTTTTTTTTTTTTTTTTTTTTTTTTTTTTTTTTTTGTATATATATATATAAAATAATGCTTCCCTTAATTTATACCTTTATGTAGGTATTATTTTCCTCACTTCTCATCTTTTATTATATTATATTATATTATATTTATTAAAAGTATCAGTTAGTGTTATTATTGCTGCTATTATTATAAATTATTACTATCATTATTATAAAAAAAAAAAAAATCTATATATATATATATATATATAATATATGGAGTACACTTATTTTTATAGATATTAGGTGATATATATATTATTATACGATAATTTATAATATTTAACTATTATATATATCTCATATTATGATGACTCATCATATTATCTTATATATAATTACTTATAATATTCTTTACTATATCTATATCTTAATTTCATATAATATAATCATATGATATGATTAACTCTATCTGTGGCATATATCTTGGATCCTCTATATAGATATAGTTGCTTACTACGTCTACATAATTATATTTTTTAACCTAATATTTATTCTAATAATTTATTTGTCCATATATCAATGTAGCTGCGGTATAATTAATTTCCCGTAAATATATGTGATATACATAGGTATAATCCTTTATATGATTTTGGGCAAAATATTCATACTTCTATTTAATATATAATATAATAATCTTTCAACTTTATATTATATATACTTTACAATCATCCCACTTCTCAAAATATAAACTCATCTATATTACCTATATAATAATATATATATATACATATATTTTTCCTTCTTATTCTTCTTATATATCTCTAGATTATTGTATTTCTAGACTTCTTGCACCAGTCTTGCTAGTACTTATTTTGCTGCTAATTTTTAGAAGTGTATGTATTATTATATCCCATTAAAGAGTAAAATATACATGGTTGTGATAGGTTATTCACTTTGTTTGAGGCTGAAGAGTAAGCTAAGAGGTTTATCAACACTCCAAAAGTAAAGGAACACTGTTAAATTTAGTAAATCAGTAAATACTCTATATTAGCTAATTCGCCAACTGCAATTTATTTTTCCTAACTAATATAGTTACGGTTCAGTTGCTCGGTTGACAATACGCTATATAAATACTTGCATGAAGAATTCTTGTTACAGCTTCCCACAAAGACCAAGACGCTAGATTTTGAAACAGTGCTACTCAAACAAAATTTTTTTAGACCTTCTACGTTTATGGTTACTTTAATAAATTATATTTTTCTTAAAAATTTGTTGTCAGCCAATCTTTGTTTGACTTCCCTTCTCTGTTTATTCTTTCACTGCTTGTGGGGAGAGTAATACTCATCAATTTTCATTCAATATCTTTATTTAATCTCTCTGGTTCTATCGCTTCCTACAGACTAAGTACTTCTACTAACAGGTTACTTAATCTTTGCTTTTTGTTTTCGTGTACTTACATTACCGATATTTCTTGGTTTCCTTATTCATGTGTCTTATTTTGCTTATTTTTTTGTCTTTTCGTTCTGATGGACTAAATACAGTCACATATATTAGGGATTCTATATATTTATCTCACTATCCTGATGATTGGTATTATATAGTTACTTGTTATATCATCACTAAGTTTAGTTAAATTATAGTAGGTAGTAGCTTACTCGAGAAACTATATACCTCCTTATCTTGTGGTTATTAAGTGACGTTTTGCATTATTTTATAAATACTAAGTAATATATGATATTATTTTTAATTATTATTAATATATATATATAGGAATGGAGATGAAATACTCTCGTTACTCGTATCCCGGCTTTTCAGCCATTACTGTATCGGGCAATCATTTTCCCTCTCGTATTAGCTGATCTCGGCTATCCCCGTTCGGTATTCACTTTTTCCATTTCGTATCGGATCATCGGGGCAAAATTTTGGATAGAGGTTAAAGGTTATCGTGGTATCGTGGTGTCGCGTATCGCACTACTTTCCGTTTAGTTCGAGGTACTAACGGCTATTTTTCCAGGATACGATACAGTTCATCTGGGGTCAGGTAGCTGCTCGTAGTTAGGTATTTTTAGCTATCGGGTATCGGGACCCGATTGTATCGGGTTAAAATCATCTCGTCATCGCCTTCTACTCCCCCTCCTACCGATTATAATATGCATTATCGTCCTCGGTATTAATATAAATATGTAACCAAATATTATATGATGATAATAGAAGCTATACTATCACTGTTTACTATGATAATCGCACCTAAAAATTATTATATATAGTATATATATGGATACGTAGGTTATAATCCAGGCTAGCCGTTGTGGTACTCTTTCTTTCCAGCCACCTGTATTCTGTGGAACTCTCTACCATCATTTATTTTTCCTCCTGTATTTAATCTTCCTCTCTTCACCTGAGGAATGTGCGTTAGGTCTGTGTTTGAATGTTTTTTTTGTATTTGGTGTGTGCCCCCTCCTTGAAAGTGCTATGCCCGTGAAAGTGGCGGTGTTCTGTAAAAAAAAAAAAAATAAAAATATATATATATATATATATATATATATATATATATATATATATATATATATATATATATATATATATATATATATATATATATATATATATATATATATATATATATATATATATATATATATTATTGGTTTACCAGAATGTACCAGAATTACTGACATTTTTTTTGTTGGCCATAATTTGGAAATTTTTTTCAAGTTGTGGCTCCAGCCAGAACCGGAATAACTAATCTCATATAACAGAGCTATTATTTAAAAAAGTTTACTCAAATACCCCAAAATATAGGATAATTAGATATTCTCATTAAATGGAAATTTAATTTCCAAATTTAAATTTCTGTGAATCCTATATATATATATATATATATATATATATATATATATATATATATATATATATATATATATATATATATATATATATATATATATATATATATATATATATATATATATATATTATATATATATATATATATATTATAAAGATGGGAAAGATGGAGGTAATGGGGAGTGAGGTGGAAGGAGTGGAAGAAGAATTTGGTAAATTGAAAGGAGCATTTCTGGACATTGCTAAAGGGTATGTGGGATGAAGAAGATAAGGATCGGCAAATGTAAGGGGTGTGAGTGGTGGAATGAAGAGTAGGGGAATTTTGTTAAAAGGAAGAAACATTTAAAAGGTATTTGGGTACAAAGGAGGATAGGGATTGGGTGGTGTATAAGGAAAGGTGAAGGAGGCTAAGAGGGCAAAAATATAAAGTAGAAGAATATGGAGAAAAAAAAAGAGAGTAGAAGAATATGGAATAATAAAAGAGAGTAGAAGAATATGGAGCAAAAAAATAGCAGAAAATTTTAAGAAGTAAAATGTTCTGGAAGGAGGTGAATAGAGTGAGGAGAGGGAGAGAAGAGCAGTGGGAGGGAGTGAAGGGGGAGGATGGTGAGTTAATGCAATAGGGAGGTAGTGACTGAGGAAGAGGAGGAGAGGTGAAAGTAGCAGTAAGGAAGTGAAAATGGGAAAGTCAATAGGGATAGTCAGTAATTCTTGGAAGGATCAAATTATTGTTCTTTCTAAACAAGCTTTTAACAGGTTTGATATTCTGAGGCACCTTAATGATTTTTTTTACGACATCCCAGTTGCTTCATTTTTATAGGAGTTGTTCACCCTTGTATGCCTAACACATATGAGGTAGTTCCACACATACAGCTCTCCCTGAAAAGGTAGAGTCAAGGGACTCTTTTGCTCTTACTCTCCCCAATGTCTTCCTGCTACTTCTATTTGTTGCATCACTCTCTTTATATTATATTGCATCACTCTCTCTATAATATCGCTATTACAAGATGCAGTACTGCTCTTCTGAACTCACATTACATACCTCTTCATTGAGAAGGGCTTATTTGACATGATTTTCTATATGCAGTCTCATCCTTTTTAAGTCCAACTCTCTGAGCAGATTTAACTCTATGTACTCTACTGGTAAAGTCTGGAAAACACTCCCTTTTTCTATTTTCCAAACTTCCTTTTACTTACACACTTTTAAACACTGTGTATCAGTACATGTTTGCTAGTAATGACCATATTTCCAAAATTACCGTAACTCTGAAGGAAATCAACAGGCTTTTGTCTTTGCTCACTATATATATATATATATATATATATATATATATATATATATATATATATATATATATATATATATATATATATAAACCAGACATCATCTCCCACTTGTACCAGATGCAGTGAGGCTCTGGAGACCGAGTCACACTTTCTATTACACTGTCCGTCCAATTCTTGCCCCAGAATCTCCTGGGACATCACTACCTGGAATGATCTCTGGACGAGGCTAACTGCAGTGGGCGGCTTCATCAGCGAAGTGTGGCCACCTCAGCGTGGGGTGGTCAGTGGGTGAGAAGGTAAAAAAAAAAGGTAATGTATATATATGTATATATATATAATATATATATATATATATATATATATATATATATATATATATATATATATATATATATATATATATATATATATATATATATATATATATATATATATATATATATATATATATATATATACGTATATATGAAACTTAATTATTTTTTAGATTTTCTCCTCCATTTCATAAAATTTTTGAATTTAATTTTATCGTGTTATCAAATGTATCTGACACTAACATTTGTTAAAAATTTCTTCAAAATTGAGATTTAAAAGAAAGTAGAGTACATTAAGTCTTAATACATAATATATTATTAACTAATAATGTTCATTTTCTAATACCTACCCATATGTTTCAAATTCAAAATTTTTTGTCGTTCGGGTTTCACTCCTGTGTGTGCTTCAATTGAATCTTTAAATGAAGAGACTGTCATATCATCTTTCACTTCAATTTCAAACTCCTTACCACTCCATTTAACAGTAATATTTGGCATACTTTAAGTATGTATAAAATTGAAAATCTTTATATATATATATATATATATATTATATATATATATATATATATATATATATATATATATATATATATATATATATATATATATATTATATATATATATATATATATATATATATTTGGATCTGCATTTCTGCACTCATTCAATGATAAAATTAATAGTTTACACTTTTTAGTCAAACAATTTAAATAGTAATGACATCAGATGTCATTGTGAACATCTGTAGTTTTCAATACAAAAATTATTATTTTTGATTACATGAAAATTCATGCTGCATCTATGGTATAATGACTTATTCTTGAATTGCTTGAGTTACTTAATGGTGTCACAAAAATCTTGATCTGTCCATGGAAAAGGTTTTGTTTTATTCATTTTTACAAGCAAAATGAATTTGCTGTACTTTGTTTATGGATGAATAACTTACTCTAACAACTGGATAATACTGTTAATTCTAATACTGAAAATGGGAAAATCATCTTATGATACAAACTCTTATAAGGCTAATTGCACTGACAAGTTGCTTGTGCAAGATATTTGAAAGAATGGTCCTCAGTTGAATTTTATGAAAGATTTTCTATCCTCATATCAGTGGGTTCAGAAAAGGTTTCTGTACTGCTCATAATCTAGTCTGCTTGGAGACTAGTATTCAAGAAACATTTCTCAGGAATTATATTACAAAAGTGTTTGACGCTGTTTAGATACATGATCTCTTCTTGAAATTAATTTATCTGGGATTGAGAGAGAATACAATACAATAATAAAATACAATATTCACTTTACGCAGATGATGGTGCTTTATGGTTGTCGTGTTTTGATTTGCAAGCTGTGAGTGGTAACTTGCATGCAAGGCTGTTTTTGCTATGGGGGAATGGTCAGAAACTTAGGGGTTGAAAGTCTGTGGACAACACAAAAGCTGTGATTTTCACCAAACATCCTTTGAACTTTTTTTAGCTTTTACTATTTATGGTGAGACTATAAGCTATAAGACATCATGGATTCTCAGGGTTATATTTTGATAAGGTCTTAATATGGAATATCCACATATGTTACCATAAAAGTAAGACTGAAAAAGCAATGTCTTTGTTGTGATATCTTGGAAATAGAGTTTTGGGCATAGATAAAAATTTAATTAACCTTTGTATCACATAAATAGTCTAATATTCATTTTAATGATTTTGGTAAATACCAATATAGAGTACAGTGTACTTTATAAATGTAAATATAAATTTATTAAAACTACATCATCTCGAGGTCAAAAATTACAATAATTGTTTGACTGATAGTTCAAAGAATGAAGATAATACAGAATGTGATATTTTGTATAATGAATACTTAAATCAATTTAAAATACCATATTCAGTATTTACTGCTGAGCAATATTAAATATACAAGAGTTCACTATATTTTAAAATTAAACCACACAATAAACTTGTTATATTTACTGATTTCCTTTCTGCAATGGGAGCTATGAAAGGTAATCTTAATCTCAACATTTCTTAATTTACAAAATTAGAATGTTACTTACAAAACTACTTGGCTGAAAGATTGAATTTATTTGGATGCCTGGTCAAATTTGAATTTGTTATCATGATAGGGTTGACATTTCGCTAGAAATGCTTATATTTTAGGGATTTCAGTTTATATGCAATATCTCATATCCAAATTTAAATTGCTAATCAAAAGAAATTATATTATTTTGTGGCAGTAGGAGTGGGGTAACCATAAAAGATCAGATTGTCCTAGTAAGACTTTTAAAAGCTGGATCAAGCTTGATTCATTGTTATACATTTATACAAAAATACTCAATATATAATGTTTATAAAATATTGAACTAGACTTATTATAAAGCATATTTTTATACATTGTCCTCTTTTGACTGATCAATGGTGCATTGTACAAGAGTTCTGTGTTAAGAATTTGTAGCTTTTCACTTTGGAGAAAATACTATTTTGGTCATTCCACAAGTCTTACATTTTATGATTTTTATTTTTATTTAATGATCAGTGTATGTGAATATGTTTAAGTTTCATATATTAATGTCTAGAGCAAACTGCCTGGGATTGGGTCTCCCAAATTTGGCAGGGGGCATAGTTGCCTAAAATTTGTAAAGATGTCAAATGCACTGAAATTTTAGGTTAATTAGATATGTTAATTGAGATCAATTTAATTATTAGGAAGGAGTAGAATAGCCAACATTCACTTAAATTAATGATTATATGCATTTTTTCAGAAAAATTTTTTTTTTTAGAAAACTGAAGATGTTATTAATCAAAGTTTGGAAAAAATATAAAAATTTTGAAAAAATATCTTTGATTCATAATACTGATTCAACAGTTTTATTTAGGTATGACCCTATATTAAAGTAAGATAAAATATCCATATAACCTCTATTTTATATCATTACTACATTATTGTTGCATATCAATATAAAAATTCAGAAATTAAAATCTTAATTTTCTTATATTTGAATTAAACCACCATTAATAAGTATAATTTGAAATTAACTCTGGCAGGTAAACCCATTTTCCCTGATTATTAGGCAGGCCAGAGCCCCTAGTCTGTCTGTAATCTTGAATCACTTGTTTGCAAGGATTTAAGGAATACACACCACCTTAGTAGAAATGGTTAAAAAAATTTCAGTGATGAAATATTGGTATTCTGTAATTTGTGATAAGTAAGGATAATGGTAATGGGTAAATTTATAAAAATATAAATAGTATAGAGCAGCGGTTCCCAATCTGGGGTACGCGTACCCCTGGGGGTACGCCTGCTATCGATTGGGGGTAGTCAAAAAAATATATGGATTAATTAAAAAAGAATGTAAAAAAAAAAATTAATAGAATATAGATTACAGAATATCAAATTACGAAATTAAATTATTGTTCTTTATATATATATATATATATATATATATATATATATATATATATATATATATATATATATATATATATATATATATATATATATATATATATATATATATATATGGATTTGTGTGTGTACGAAGGGGTACGCAAGGGAAAAAAGGTTGGGAACCGCTGGTATAGAGTAT
Organism: Armadillidium nasatum; assembly: GCA_009176605.1. NCBI lineage: Eukaryota > Metazoa > Arthropoda > Malacostraca > Isopoda > Armadillidiidae > Armadillidium > Armadillidium nasatum. The sequence goes on from SEYY01007871.1 coordinate 39,350, forward strand.
TAACTGTTTCTATATCAATGCTCAGAGCTTTGGGAATAAGAATGTTGAGTTAATGAGGTATATATATAGTAAATGAAAATTGGATATTTATAAGGTTCAATTTAAAATGTAATAGCTGAACTATATATAGTAGAAAATAGTAGTGGTCTATATTTGACTTCAAATATAGACATTAAATAATTCAGAAAGATGTTTTGAACCATTGACTAGTAAAAGGAATTTGATAACCAAAAGAGTTTTCAAATGTAGAAAATATTCAAGCCAATATTGGGTAAAGTTCAGTCAGAATGTTTATCAATCAGAGCTTTTAGGGCAAAGAACCGAAAGAATAATTTGTGGTGATGAAATAATGTAACCATATTCTTATGACCAAAAATCTGAACGCTTCTGAACATTGAAAAATACACTGGTAACACTGCTCCTAAGGGTTTTAAGGTATGTATAAAGAAGGGTGATTTTTAATATAAAGAATAAATAAATACAATTGTTGTTTTCAAAAACAAGTCTATGGTTTATCATAGTAAATTGGGTTTATTAATTTTGGATATTCTACAAGAACAATACATTTTTGACATCTAATTTAAACAAAAGTTGGACAAAACTATTATCCGTCCGGATTTCTCTTAAAAAAAATCGTGCTACGGCTTAAACAATCGGGGGTGGACTGTTGGTCACCTTAGGATAAGTTTAGTGGTTCAAGAACTTAAAAAACAAAAACAGTATAATGTAATTTGAAATTTATAGTTAAATCAGGTAATGAGGGTTTTTTTTTTTTTTTTTTTTTTTTTTTTAATTTTTCCAGCAATGCAATAACAAAGATCATATGCTGGTGCTTCATGTAATTATTAAATCATCATCACTACTACCACTTCCAAACAATACCATTTTTCACCACTATCTTATTTTCTTTATTTCATTTAGTTATATCTTTCTCCGAAATATTACAAATATTTTTTACTGTTTTATCAATAGATAACTCCTTATCTGTTCTATCAAAAGACAAACTTAAAAATTCTGTCAAAAGACAGGCCTCAAAATCCCATCAAAAGACAGGCCTCAAAATTCTGTCAAAAGACAGGCTTCAAAATCCCGTCAAAAGACAGGCTCCAAAATTCTGTCAAAAGACAAGCTTCAAAGATTCCGTCAATAGACAACTTCTATGTTCTTTCAAAAGACCACTGTTAAATTATTTCAATTTAATTATTTTTATAGGAGGAAAATATCCACTTCATTTTCACCTCAAATCAGGGCATATAATTTAGCTTCTTTTAAGAAATTAATAATGATTTCCCCAGGAAACAAGGAGGACAAAATTGTGGGAATGTCATATGGAATTGCAAGTCTTCCACTCATGTCCTTTAATAATTTTCTATGCTTATTATACAATGGACAGATTATAAATATATGTTCCAATGTTAAATTTACATTACAAAAACTGCATTTTGGAGGTGGACTTCCATCATAGTAATGCTGAGTATTAATAAGGGCAACACCCAATCTCAGTCTAGTCAGAACTACTTGATCTGTTCTTGTCATATTATTATAAGTATAACTCCAATCCTGAATCAGAGGCTTTATTTGCGGTAGCAAACCCCTACAATAATTCCATTTGTCCTGCCACTCTCTATAACAAATTCTTGAACACAATTTTTTAAATTCATCTTCAGAATATCCCAACTCTACAGGAAGCCCTTGTATTGTAGACAGTTTAGCTGCTTCATCCACCCTGTCATGTAAGATTATTCCTACATGACTCGGGATCCATATTATAACGATGTCTCTATTATTTAATTGATGTAATATACTATGGATTTTTTGTATTATAAAATGTGTTGCGTAGTCTGCTTCAATTGCTTTAATTACAGATAAGGAATCAGTAAATATAGCTAGCTGTGAATGTGGTTTAGACAGCAAATGATGTAAGGCCTTATATATTGCATAAGCTTCTGCAGTAAATATGGAGCTATAATTAGGTAATAAAAACTGCATCATTACTTCATCATACAACACAGCACTACCTGTATTCTCACAATCCTTTGAGCCATCTGTAAAACAGATGTGATATTTACCATCTTTCAATGCATCAATCTTTTCTTGAAATAATTTTTTAAATATGCCTACTTCAGTATTCTTTTTTGACCATTTAAGAAGCCCCAAATCAACAACAACATTCTTTGCTTTTCTCAAAAATATGAAAATATTGGACAATTTATCCAATGGTAAATGGGATTCTTCAATTAAACTTTTCAATCTACCAATACAAGGCAGTGGTAGGCCTCTCTGCTCATAAAAATTATAATGAAAAAATTCTTCATACAACAATCTAACAGGATGTTCAATTTTTGACATTCTACTCAGAATATAGCCTAGCCCCAACATATTCCTTCTTATATGCAAGGGCATAATATATGCTTCAACCTCCAGATGCTCCACAATACTACTCTTTAGTGCACCAATGGCTATCCTGATGGACTGATACTGTATTCTATTGAGTATTTGAGATAATTCCTGAGAAAGAGTATTGTAAATAAAACAACCATAATCAATTTTTGTTCTTATTAATGTTCTATATAAGTATAACAATAACTTCCTATCACATCCATACTTTTTACCCCCGATATATTTTAAAAGAGGTATTACTTTTTCACATCTTGATTTGATTTGATTAATATGTGCTCTCCATGTCAACCTTCTATCAAAGATTAAACCTAAAAATTTATGATTATTTTTAAACTGTATATTTTGATTATTTAAATTTAAGAGTATATTTCCATCCACTTTCTTGTGTGTAAATACCATTGCTACAGACTTTGTTGCTGAGAAAGTTACTCCCCATCTCCTAGACCAGTTTGATATATCATTCAAAGCATGCTGCATCACCATATTAGATGTTTCTTGATTTTTATGTCGATACCATATAGCCACATCATCAGCATATATAGAGAATTGCACTCCTTGAGGTTTTATGTCCAATATATCATTTATAAATAGCGAAAATAAAACAGGACTTAACACACTGCCCTGAGGAATTCCACACTCAACTTCAAATACTTCTGAATATTTATCCTCCACATTTACCTGTATCTTTCTTTTTGTTAAAAAATTTTCAATAAATATTGGCAGATTGCCTCTCAATCCAATATTGTGTAGCTTTAACAAAATTCCATATATCCATGTTTTGTCATATGCCTTTTCTATATCCAAAAATACAGTTGTTAAATATTCATCTCTAATAAATGTTTCTCTAATATCTCCCTCTAATCTAATCAGATTATCCATTGTTGAAAAATTTTTCCGAAAACCACTCTGATTTTTATTTATAACATTTTCATCATGTAGGTAAGTCAACAATCGTTTAAGAATCATTCTTTCTAACACCTTACATAAGCAACTTGTCAAAGCTATGGGTCTATAGGACTTTGGGTCAGAAACTATTTTATTGGCTTTTAATATAGGTATTAGAAGAGATAATCTCCAGTCATCAGGAAATAATCCTCCCTCCCAAATATAATTATAAAAATGCAATAATTTTTCTTTGTTATGATGGTTTAGATGTTGCAGAAAAGGATAAATAATATTATCCTTTCCAGATGAAGAATTTCTTTTAATTTGTGTCAAAGCACAATTCAATTCTTCCAAAGTAAAACGCTCATTATACCCATACATATGGGGTGTTTTGAAGTTCAAATAAGTTTTTTCTTTATTAGTTTTATAATTCACAAAATCTTTCTCATAAGATTCTATACTACTAATCTGAGCAAAAGACTGTACAAGAATATCACTAACTATCTGAGGATTCTGCTCAATTTTATTTTCCAACAACAACCCAATTTTTGGACTATAGCTTATACTAGAACTTTTCAGAAATTTTGCCTTTATTCCATACTTGTGTTAATGATGAATTTCGATTAATAGAATATAACAATCTTTGTTTATACTCTTTTTTTGCTTGTTTGACAATATACCTTGCTTTTGCCTTTTGACATCTATACTTTATAAGATTCTCATGTATTGGATTTTTCTGAAAATGACGATAATAACGATTTTTCTCTGTAATTGCAATTTTGCAGTCATTTGTCCACCAAGAATTACATTTTTTCACATTAACATTTTTTGATGATGTTTTAAAAAATTTCCCTGCTGTTGTCAGTATAGATGTGACCAAAGCACTATTATTTTGATCGACAGTTAAATGAGGATCAACATCAGACAACTTCAAGGAAGATTTATACCCTTCCCAATCTTTATTCTCTACACACCATTTAGGTCTTCGATATTTCTTATCTAATTCATAGGTAGTTGTGATTATTATTGGAAAGTGATCACTCCCATGCTGATCAGAATACAATGACCAATGTAATTTATCTACTAATTTTTCATTAACTAATGTAAGATCTAAGGTTGAACTATAATTTTTCCAGTCTGCAAAATATGTAGGTTGTGACTCATTTAGCAAATACAGATTATTCTTCATCATATAATTAAATAGTTCTTCTCCTCTTTTTGTACATTTATTATTATTCCACAATGTATGATGACTATTAAAATCTCCCATCACTATCAGGGATGAGATATCACCAATTTGTTTCAATGCCTCATCCAACTTTCCTATAAAGGAATTATTTGAAGGAGGTATATATATATTAAAAATCTTCAAAGAATTTGCTCCAAAGAATACTTCTATTGCTACGACTTCCAAATCTGTCCTAATATTTAGTCTTTGGCAGTTTATTGACTTATGTACTCCCAACATCACCCCTCCCCCATTTACATTCCTATCCTTTCTAAATAATTCATAATTTTTTAAATTAATATCCTTATCCTCATCCAAGTATGTTTCTTGCAAAGCAAAAATGGAAATATTTTTTTCTTGTATTATATGTTCTAAAAAAAGTTTATTCATAATAATTCCTCTAATATTCCACTGACAAATGTTAAGTTTGTTATCCATTATTGTATGCTGAAGTTTCTGCATTTACTTCCCTTTGTGAACCCTCTCCAAATAAAAATTTGCAACTTTCTTCTTTAGTAAAAGGAACCCTACATATGTTTAGGTTTGTTAAAAGGTCATATAGATCATGTGATAATTCTTTTGGAGATGATCTAGACTGAAAGATCAATCCCAACCCACTAATTAACTTTTCTGTTTGCATACTATTCAGTTGATTTATCTCTCTAGTTTGTATTTTCAAATGATCATTTCTTTCCAAATTTTCATGTTGGATATTGTTCCCTTGTTCCTGTCTATGTAGTGTAGCAGCATAAGAAGCATGTTCCACAGTAGAATTCAAATTACCAAATCTGCTATTATAAATTTTCCTTGCATTATCAAAAGTCGTTTTGTTATTTATTTTTATATGAACAATTTCATTTTCTCTTAAATAATGTGAGCATTCCCTTGAATAAGAGGGATGCTCATCACCACAATTTACACATTTACTTTGTAGATTTCTTTCACATTTTTCTGTTAAATGTGACTGAGCACAGAATCCACATTTTACTGGGTTTTTACAAAATTTTCCTCTATGTCCAAATCTTTGACAAACAAAACATCGCAATGGATTCGGGTAATATTGTCGTACACTATGTGATAAGTATCCACAGAATATCTGCTGTGGGATATCCAACATACCAAAAGTCAAAACTATTACATTTGTTGGAGATCTTTCTTTGCCTCTCACTATTCTTCTTGCAGATATTACTTTTTGTGTTGAGAGACCTTCAGCAATCTCATCATTAGATAGATTCTCAAGTTCTGGGGCATAAATTGTTCCCTGAGTTGTATTAATATTATATGCTGGAGTCACTTTAATTTGAATAGTTTTATTAATTAAGGTTTTAGCTGCTGCTAATTTTTTTGTCTGATTATAATTATATGTTTCAATCAGCAGACTACCAGATCTACAAAATTTAGCCGACTTGATAGGCCCATCAGTGATTAACTCTATTCCCTTTTTAAGTCCAAAAGGATGAATTTTTTTCAAGTCTACATTATCCTCAGTTGATTGTATATATAAGAAACGAATATACTCTGGAACTACAGAATAATCCTCTTTTTTGTTAATAGTATGTATTCCATTATTTTGCCCTAATTTATCTGATGGTAAAGAATCTTTTTGTATGGGTTTAAAACCTTGAAAATCATTCTGTATATTTTCTCTCACTTTTTTAGTCTTCTTTTTAGTCGAGTTTGTCGTCAATTGCTGCGTTAGATTTACATCAGCCTGTTGAATAATTTCCTGGATATCTTCCATCGATCCCGATATATCAGTAGATGAAGTAGACTCACCAGAAATGGAAGATAAATCTGTTTCCAAATTACTTAGGTGACCTTCACCTTTTTTATTTGGACGATTATTTTTCTTTTTCTTCTTCTTTCTCTTTTTTCCAAAGGACTGCATGTTAGTTTGAATATCAATGATTCAAACTAACAAAATTCCCAGATATATACTTGTCAAACGTAAACTTTACTATTTACTGCAAGCACTAATTTAGGTTATCAAAGTATTACGTCTCTCAGCCTTTTAAGCGTCCAAACACTCCAAAGGCTCAAAGATCTCTCTTGTATACCAATAATACCATCCTTCCAGGCAGACCGCGTGTTTTACTAACTTTGCTTTGCAGTTTGCACCATAGACTTTAAAGTCTATGCTTTGCACTGACAGGTTGCTGGATCGGTATCATAGGGCTTCGTACAAAATTTTATAGCTACTTTGGATTGAAAATAAATTTAAAAATAAAATAAATAAATGGAAACCAAAGTTTACGTTATAATTTACCCTATTATATGGTAAACTTTGTGGAAACTACGGAGGCGAAATATTATGAAAAAAGTAAATTATGCATATTAAATTGTTAAATATATATATATATATATATATATATATATATATATATATATATATATATATATATATATATATATATATATATATATATATATATATATATATATATATATATATATATATATATATATATATATATATATATATATATATATATATATATATATATATATATATATATATATATATAGAGAGAGAGAGAGAGAGAGAGAGAGAGCAAATTATGCTTAAACCGCTCTAAAATTTTTACGTAAGAAAACTTTCCCAAAAATATCTAAAAACTGTTTTTAAAAATGTCTGAAAAAAATAAATAAATTTAATAAACCAAAATAAAATGATTAAAATTAAAAACTACACAAGCTTTCGAGACCATATCCTGGTTTCTTTGTTCAAGCGAGTCTCAAAAAAGATTGAAAAACCAAAGAGAGTTAACACTATGGTTAACACCTACAGAAATCAAAACCTAGCAACTGTTAAAAATTAATCTAAAATCGCCAAAAATGCTTTAAAAAAAAAATGTTATTAGCTATCGGATCCAGATAAAAGGCTCCCCTTGTAATGTTCATATTGTCAGTATTATTGATGACAAAAGATTCCAGTAGTTTTCTTGAATTATTATCTAGAACTTTTGTAATAAGAAAAATCATTCATATTTTTGAAGTGATTTTCATTTCTTCTATGTTGCGAAAACTGAGTTAATATCATCTATTCTAAGACTATGAGAATGTTGGTAGCTACGTCTATTTAGGTCTACTGTTTCTCCGACATATATTTTATTACAATTAATGCATTTTACTTTGTAAACTCCAATATTTTCATTTTAATATGTTTTAAAAACTTTTTTTAACGTACTAAGCATCGAATGAACCATTTTCACATTTTTTGGGATGTATTTTTTAAAATTCTCCAGCTTATTTGGACAACCCTGATAGACTAGAACATTTTTCAGATAAAAAGGTTCCTTATTTTAGGGTTATAGAATTTTCTTTTTGCATCCTTCAAAGCTCTTCTTATAATATAATTTGGATATTTTAAATCTAAAAAAAATTTCCTAACAAAGTCAATCTCATCTTCCAAAAAACGTGGACTACAAATTCTTAAAACACGCAGGAATTGTCCGAAAACAATGTGAGGAGTGGTATAAAGAGTTGTTTTCGGACAATTGTTGTTGGAGAGTTGGACAGAGAATGGTGAAGACTGTGTAGAAAAGCGTGTAGCTCGAGCCTTTCTCAGCGGAGAAGGAAATCGACGAGAGTGTTCAGAAGAGCAGTTTCTGCTGCAATAAAGAAAGTATAGAGAGGATGACACAATTCGACAGGCAGAAAGAGATATAGAGAATTAGTGAGAGCGTAAATTAATACGAAAAGCCCTAGACTTCACCTTTTCGAGGAAAACTGTATGAGTGGACCATCCCAGATGTGTTATGAATACTTCATAGAGTAGCGAACAGCACCCCTATAAACTGCAAGCAACTCGAGTATTAGTGAAAAAAATTAAAAAACGCCTCAGAACGGCAGGATGATTGACTCACGTGCTTAAGCATACTACCTAGATAAGTTCCTCTCCTAGAATAGGGAATGCTTCTGAGATGTGAACTTTATCAACAAAAATAAAAAAAATAAAAAATGAAGGCTTGTTTAAAAGAGAAGTAACGTGTTCTTTCTAAGAAATTTCATGAAGATAAAAACACAGAGAAAATTAAGGTTGGACGAAGGTTTAAGTTATGTGGAAGGTTGTGTCGAGCAGAGATGGAGGAACTGAATTTTTGAACATTGAAAACTACATAATTTTCTCTGCCCCACATTGAAATATGAGAAAGGTCAGAGGCCAACTGCTCCAAAGCCACCATTCTTGCTTCAATTAGCTGTCGTCGGAAGTGGCGTCTTTCAAATTGGAAGGAGTAATGAAGGTGATTCATTAGCATAGGAGTGAATACGTGATTAAGTAATTGAGAGAATTTTTAATGAAAAATAGAAAAAGAGTTGGAGTTCGGACACATCCCTGAGGAACACCACTATTAATAGGATTTAAAGGTTTAAACGAAGAACTGTGGCAGTCTACAACAGCTGCTACAGAACGACCGGAAAGAAAATCAGAGGATAAATTCCGAAAGAGAGAAGTTTAAAGATCAAAGATTTGTGCAACACTCTATCGGAGGCAGTTGATATTTACTGAAATGACGAAGAGAGGAGGACCATGAGTCAGAGAAAAGGGAAAGAAAATTACAGGTAGAACTTTTTTTTTAAGAAATCCATACTGGCGATCAGAGATAAGATTAGAAGATTTAAGATCTTTCCAACTCTTAACAAGAAACTAGGAAGAACGGAGGTTGAAGAAATGAAACGGTAGCTGAAGGGCTGGAGGGTCCCCCTTTTTCGGCACATGCTGAATGATAGCACGTTTCCAGCGAGAAGGGAAGGTTAAAGTATAAAGACAGAGACGAAATATTTTTGCCAAAGCAGGGTGCAAGCTAAATAGGAAAAAATTTTGAAAACCACAGGAGGAATAAATACCATTAGCACCGCACGGCTTCTTGGTGTAAAGCTAAGAGAAAAACAAATGGACTTTTTTGCGTAAGAGTAGTTTCAGTGTCTTGCAGTTATTTGTCACAAACAATATAAATTAGGACATTTTTTTAAAAATAAATCTTATATTTAAACGTTGACTGCCAGAAAATGGGGCTGAGCCCATTTTTAAATTTTTTTTTATTTTTTAACCGATTGAGCTGAAATTTTCAGTATATATAGCTTTTTTCCCGACGAAAATAGTCCATTTCTAACGTTTTTACGAGTAAACCGTTTAAAGTTATTTGGGGTCAAAAGTTAAAAAAAAAAAAAAATAGTGGGGTCAAACCACTGGTCCACATGCCCTGAAATTTTAACTGAACAATCTTAGCCCCAATTTATGGATGCTGTACAAAGAGATTTTTGATATCACGTCTAGAAAAAAAGTAATAGTCACTAAATTTTTTTTGAAAAAAATCAAAAAAAATTTTAAAAAAAAAATGCTCCAATTTTTTTTATTTTTATATATTGTTTAGAAGAGGGATAGGTCTATAACTTACGTTTATAACATTATAAATAATATTTGTTTGAAGAAAGATATAGTTTCCACAAATTTTTTGAAAATTGTAAAAGCTATATCTCAAAAATACCGTCAACGAATTTATTGAAAAGAATTAGCCCTATCAATTCATAAACACAAAAATTGAACTATCTAATCATTGTAGTTTTTTTTTTAAAATTTTTTTAAATTGGATTTTTTTTTTAACAATTTTTGACTTTCGATAGTTGGTCAGTATTGGGGTAATAAAAATTTTTCTTACATACAGCAAAACTTTAATAAAATTTTTAGCCAATAGTTTAGGAACACCACTCTAAATTTGAAACCAAAAAATTTTTTTATTGGCAAGATTTAAACATTCCTAAAATTTCTGAAATAACTTCTAAACTTTAACTCTCTCGAAAAACGTTAGGAATGGAGTTTTTTCGTCGGGAAAAAAGCTATCTATATTGAAATTTTCAGGAGAATCGGATGAAGTTTTTTTTTTTTTTTTTTTTGCTCCTTATGACCACCGGTGCGTCAGATGGCACTCAACGTGTTAAAAATTTATTTTTATTTTTGCCTTCTTTCCTGTAAGGTTGAATTTTACTTCTAAAAGTAATTAGGACTAAACAAAACTCCGGCCGGAGCCACAGTTGTAAAATGTCAACTTTTGTTAATTTCGGTTAAAATTAAATATTTGTGGACTTCATACTACAGTAGCACCAATAAAAATTATTCAAAGCATCGAGAACTTTTTTTTTTAACCTATTCAAGTTAAGACAAAATATATTGAAATGAAATTATAAATTATAAAGGCGCATCAGAACAATCAACCCATTGGGAGCTTGTTTAGAAAGAGAAGTAACGTGTTCCTTCTAAGAAAGATCACGAAAAAAGAAACACGAGAAAATTAAGGACGGACGAAATTTTAAGTATTGTGTTTTCGAAGATGTCATAGTTCTGTGGAAGGTTGTGTCGAGCAGAGAGATGGAGGAACGGAATTTTTTGAGACATTGAAAACCACCTTATTTTCTCTGCCCCGGATTGAAATACGAGAAAGATAAGAGATCCGTTGCTCCAAGGACACCCACCATTCTTGCGTCAATTAACTGCCAATAGAAGTGGCGTTTTTCAAATTGGAAGTAGTAATGAAGGTGAAGTCATTAGCATAGGAGTGGATACGTGATTAAAATTGAGAGAATTTTTAATGAAAACTAGAAAAAAAAAAAAAAAAGAGTTGGAGTTAAAACAGATAACTGAGGAACACAGCTATTACCAGATTTAAAGGAAGAACTGTGACAGTCTACAACAGTTGCTGTAGAAGGATCGGAAAGAAAACCAGAGAGGATAATTTCATAAAAGAAGGAAGTTTAAAAATCAAAGATTTGTGCAACACTCTATCGAAGGCTGTCGATATTTTCGAGATTTACTGAAATGCCGAAGAGAGGAGGACCAAGAGTCAGAAAGGAGGGAAAGAAAATCACCAGTTGAACTTTTTTTTTTTTTTTACGAAAGCCATACTGGCGATCAATTATATTAAAAGATTTGAAATCATTCGAACTTTTAACAAGAAACTTTAGAAAGAACGGAGTTGAAGAAATTGAACAGTAACTGAAGGGTTGGAGAGGTCCCCCTTTTTCGGCACATGCTGAATGAGAGAACGTTTTCAGAGAGAAAGGAAGGTTGAAGTAGAAAGACAGA